>JAQQPU010002517.1:54041-67084 GCA_029168905.1 Artemia sp. Kazakhstan ARC1039 | reverse complement strand
CTGGTTTTCTTAGGGCATCCTTCGACCTCCTTAAACTTTTTCTCAAAATATTTCTTTTTTTCATTTCTTAAAATTGTATTCAACCTATTTCGATAAATTTTATATAATTGCTTATTTTCTTGTGTCGGGTTAATTATTTGAGCTCTAAACAATTTATCTCTTACATTTATTTGCTTCAAAATCACAGGACCAATCCAAGGTTTTTTACTTGAGTGCTTTCTATTAAACGGTTTCAATATGACTACTTGACTTATCAAACTCTGCAACTTTTCATAAAATACAACAAACTTTGAATTTGCGTCCTGAACTTCGCCTAGAACATCGTACCAATCCACCTTTTCTATATCATTTTTAAGTTTTACCATCGCACTTTTACTGATCACTGGAATCCTTGATTTTTTGCCTTTAACCACCTTCGTGACAGTTCTAAAGCTAGCTGAAACTCCAAAGTGGTCAGATACATCGTTGATAAGGACCCTGGGAAGACTCAAGGGTACATTAGAAAGGATGTTATCAGAAGCTTAGCTGATGTTCCCGTAATTCTTGTAGGGATATTTATACAAGGATGAAACCCATTGGATAAACTTCTATTAATAAATTCAGTGCTAGCAGATGACTGATCAATAAGGTCAATATTAAAATCCCCCATAATAAAACATGGCATAGAGTTAATCGGAAGTTTCATTAATTGTTCTTCAAATAGGTCCATAAAGTCTTGGAGCAGGCTCTGTGGAGGTCTACAATACAAAAATTCAAATTCTTTCTAGTTATATGTAAAACAAAACACTCGCAAACTTTCTCTCTATATATTGTAAGATCTTCTCTTATTGAAACCTTATAATCAGCCTGAATGTAAGCTGCTAGGCCTCCATGTTGGTAATACTCGCGAGTCCTTACATATAAATTATACCCAGGGATATGTAGTAATTGCGAGTTATTATCATTTAACCACGTTTCAGTTAAAGCGATCACCTGAAAGACATTAGTATTTATTAATTCCGATAAAAAATTATGCGCAGAATTCAATCCCTGACAATTCAAATGAAAAATGTTAAGGCCAAAATGGCCCCTATCACAATACAAGGGTAGTGCTTCTTCTTTAAAAATATACCTTGATGGTTCATTTGTCAAAATCTCAGTGGCATTAATATCTAAATTTCTATTTATCCTTTGATTAAACTGGCTGGAAAAATCAACCCTTCGACTTTCAAGTTGCAGGACATTACTGTTCCCAGGAGGAAAAACGATATCTCTAACCATCATCAATAAAAGTTAATGTATGTGACGGTAGAAAGTAGGTGTTGAAGACTTACACAATGTCCAATGATTTCTATGTGACATTCATGTCCAATGTTTCCGATTCTCTCTATGATGATTTAAATAGAACAAGTGATTTTTTGACTAAACTGTCGCCTACCATTAAATTTCAAGGTAGACATGAAGTTGCTCTCGTCGATTGCATTATCAAGAATACATATGATATTTTAAGAAAGGAGATCTCATATGATATTAATATACGACCGTATGAATTCGGTGATGAAGGTGCAATGGTAACTTTTGACTCTAATGATTACCCTATTGCTAACATGCCCTACAGTGAATACAATAATATGCATGAGCTGTGTCGAGTTATCAACAAAAAATTGCAAGTCGAAAAAAAGGGTGGTTTTACTTTCAATTATTCGACGCAACAAAGGAGATTTTATATTACCAATCCATTTGAGAATAAAAAAATTTTCCTCAATGAGAATTTACGTGAGGTTCTCGGTTTTAACAGCCGTATTATTAAGACAGAAAATTGTAGTGGCAGTGACCATGTGATCTATGCAGACTATGTACCCAGGTTCTCCTCGAACAGTTGTATATTCATCTAAAGTTCGTTTGTGGAATCCTCCAGAGTTGGTAATTCCAGTGTCCACCTTTTACGTGTTCTAGAAAGAAAAAGTACAGAAAATAATGTTCATCACTACAATATAAGACACCTCCAGTATATTCCTGTAAACACGTCATATTTGGAACTCTGTCACATGTCATTTTCGACCTGTCGTTCAAGCTGAATAGTAGAAGAATCCCATTTGTTTGTCCTGACATTAATTGTTATGCTGCTGCTCTGAGTCCTCATCAAATAGGTCATGGATTGGACTACTACAAGGGGCGTACTACAATGTCTGGCTTTGGTCTTGGTAGTTGGTATGCTAGGCTATTTCGTTCTGCACTACCCCTTGCCAAGAAATGTATTGTACCAGCTGCAACAAAGTTTGCTGGCTCAACCCTACAGGACTGGAGTTCGGGTAAAAATTTTAAGGACAGTCTTAAGGAAAATCTTAGATCTTCAGCAAGAGCTGTTGGAGAACAATTAAAATCTCAACAAAATGGGAAAGGTTTAAAAAGGATGCGCGGTAGCCATTCACTCATCAGTCTCCATCCTGGTGAGAAGCGTAGGCCATCAACAACAACAATTTTGAAAAGAAAAAGCGTCAAGAAAAAGAAGAAAAAAAAGATTGTTAGATCAAAACAAGATTTTTTCTCATAAGATGACTTATCTCGTCATAAAGAATCATAGCCATTGATTACTTCATCATGAAATCATTCAATGCTGAAAATGTTTATGTCAGTGTCAAACATGGCTACTATGAACAATTTCATCCTCAACAACCCTTGTGCGAAAATATACACTTTCAAATATTTTCCAATGAGGATTATTTCATGGATTTGTCATCCACATGTATTGATTTAAATTTTGTGATGAAGAAAAAGTCTGACAATCAAACTCCTAGAGCTATTGATGGTCTATCCTATGAAAACTGTATTCTACACAACTTGTTCAGACAAATTAATGTGTACATTATAGGAACACTGGTGAGCACTAGCAATAATTTGTCAAACTATGCAAGCTATATACAATTTATGTTGATGACACCAAAATCATACAAGGAATTGAGAGGTCAAGCAATGGGTTATGAATATAGATTAAATGTCGACACTGATGGTGAGCTAACTACACCTGTGACCTAGGAGCATCATTTGGTTGGTAAATTATATCATAAATTATTATATGTTTCCCAATGGATACCACCCAACGTTAATATTGACATAAAGTTACAACTTGCTCCAGGTGATTTCATTTTGAGAAAAACAATTGCTGGAGCACCTGATGTAACTGTCAATCTCACTTCAGCAGTACATCATATGCGAAACAACAGGTCATGAGCTCTGTTGCATTGGCAGTGGAAAAATTGAGAGACGACGGTAGTAATATCAAACTGCTCGTTCCTCATACAGTTACCAATCAACGTCACATTGCTACAGGTTCTCGTAGTTATACTGATTCATCATTTATCAGTGGGGAAATCCCTTCAAAACTCGCATTGGCCTTTGTGAAGAGTGCTAGTGCCGTTGGGTCCTGGACCACATCCCCTCATGATTTTTTTTGGGTTTGTCCAGTCTTGTGTGCAAAGTTAATGGAGATCCTCTGTACAATTTATCATTTGATAACAAATCCTACAGAACTCTTTACGAATTGACTATGCAATCACTGGATCATGATTCACAACTATTTGAGAATGGAATAACTCATTCAATGTTTCCAAAAACTCATGGTGTAATTGTTTTAGACTTGTCTGGCATTCAATATTTGACTGTTGTTAGAACTGGGAGTGTACGTTTGGAGTACAGATTTGCCAATACCTTGACTGAAAGCAGTACATTAATAGCAATTTGTCAATTTGAAACCTATTGGGAGATCACCTCCGATGGTAGTGTTCTACTAGGCTTGGCACCATGAACACTAATCAAATAATTACTGTATTTAACTTGAATCCATTCATGTCCAAATACAAATCCTATTGTCTACCATCAGATTTCCTTGATAATACTCAAGGTGATACTCATACCATTATCACTCTTAATAGCAGTCCACAGAATATAAGAAATACTGGTCACTGGTTGTGCATCTTTCAAACAGCGAAGACTATTGAATTTTTCGATCCTCTCGGATTCCCATATACATTCTATGGTTACCATATTAAAACCTATATTGAAAGCAATGGGAAACCTATTATTCAAAACCGGTAGAGAGTGCAGGATCTATCGACTAAAATCTGTGGTTTTCATGCGCTACTATATTTCGTTTTCAGATGTCGTGGCTATACTTACAAGCAGTTTCTCAACATTTATGTAGATAATCCACGTCTGAACTACTTTGTGGTGGAAAATATGCTCTCAGAACTGTATAATATTGATTTTAGTGCCCTACGACTAAAGTGTTTTAAAAATGTATGTAGATTTGTTTATTAATAAAACAAGTATGTACATAACAAAAATGTTTTTTTCTTGTTTTCTTTAGATTTCTTCTCCTTCTTCTACATGTAGATGATCATCATTGTCGACGACAACTAGTGGTGGTAGATCATTTACATTAACTTTGTATTGATCAAGTAGGGAAAAGTCAGGATCACACTTACTACAATACAATGTAGTTTCACTCTTATTGTATCTCTTTGTGTAGTCAATGATACTTTTTTCATTTATATTGTAAAATTCCCGTGTTTCAATTTGTGCAGTTGATGCAATGTCACAAACAGAATTCTTAAATGAAGAATCACTCTCCGTAACTGCCAAATAAAAATCCGTAGGTTTATAATCATAACATCCAGTATCTTCACAACTATGCCGTAGAAACCACACTCTCTTGTTATTTTTGCACTTGAAGCGTTGTCCAAATTCTTATTCCCAATACAATTTAAATCCACGACGATACCAGTCTCTCAGGAATAGAGTAAATGATCGTTTCGAATTTCTTCTAATCATATCAGGATAGGTATTTTCCCACTGATCATATTTATCATAGTAACAGTTTGAACATAGGAATCCTCTGACACGAGAATCGCAAACTTCTTCACGGCATGGATTACAATCTTTAATTTTAATGGTATATCCTCGGTGAAGCTTACATGGATTGCACAATCTACACTTTTCATCATATTCACTGACAGTAGTGCAATTCTCACAGGACGACCAACTGCCCAATGTATATAAACATAGACACTCAGACTGCAGATTACAAACTAACTACCCTCCTAAAAAGAATATTCGTTTTTTTTACTTCGAGTACTCGCTCCAGATTTCATAAAGACAGAATAGGAGGAGGAGTAAACAGGTTACGTCACACTTTAAGCTGATTAAACTTGTTTGAACAGGACTTATTTCCCGTTCTCGTCGCTTCATTGGAATGTGAGGTTTTAGATTTTCCATACAAACTGTTCCTATTGTTTTTGGAAAATCTAAGTAATGTTCAAAAGCAAGTCTACAATACTATTTTGTTTTGTTTCAATTAGTATGTCAATAAATTGAGTGAATGCATTGGGACCACAATCTAAAAGCATCATACAATAATCCAAGGTTGGAGAATCTCATTTCATGATGTCATCAATCATTCTTTGACTGAAGATTCTCCTCTGCACCGACAATTTCTTAAACGGATCATTTAGATTTAAACATTTTTCCAAAGTGACAAGGTTCCGTATGATTGTTTCTTTCTCAAATACATTCATTTTTTCTTTTTTTTTACTCTTGATGTTTACACTGCTGATTACAAACTAACTAACAAATATTGAAGAAAGAAAATAGTTTGTTTCAAATACTTTCTCACCACCTATTGGTTCTCCTGGAAAGAGTAAACAACTCTCCAAAATGTTTAACTACAAAAAAAAAATAAAATGATCATCAATATTTTTATTCAACAAACTTATGTAAATATATAACACAATCTTAAGCTTTTTTCAGTAAATTACTCAGTCCATTTTTCTCTATATGCTCAACAATTGCATTCAAACCTGCTTGTAAGGTAGATATATTCCTTATATTCACTTTGGCCGAAAAACATAACTGTTCATCCATCTTGAATCGACTCAGAGATATTACATATCTACTGAGCATCTCATCCCACTCGAAAGTTAATCTGCTCCCTGGTGCTATTTCTACTGCAACATTTGCAGCTCTTATTTTCACTTCATCACTATTCTCTTCCTCCTGTCTCTTAATGTTCAATACAGTGAAATTACTCATTTTTGTAATATTCCAAAGAAAAACAAAATAATATTCACAATAATACTATTGAACAAAATTCAGAACTGTGACATTAACTAACTCTTTCCCACTTTATGTAGAATATTTTCCAAGGCTATGGGGTTTTTCCTCTATCTGTCCTCCAGTTCTAAAATCAATAATAACAATAAGGGTTTTCCCCAAATCCTGTTGACAAATCAGTTAACTAACTAGGTTTTTTTCCCAAAGTCTTCCCTTGTTGAGAAACTAACTAGGTTTTCCCAAAATCTTGAATTGTTCACAAACATGTTATGTAACAAAGGTTTTTCCCAAGGTCTCTGTTGACAAAAATATTTCTGGGTTTTTCCCCGTGACCTTGAACTTGGGACTAGGGGACTACGTACTCCCTAACAAACGTGTACAGCACCAAGGTAACTATAACGTTGCTCCCTACTGCCATGCCCTTAGCGATGACTTGATCCCCCTTAGTGCCTTGGGAAAGGGCTGTAAGTGGGCATCCCCATTGTTGACATATAGCATTTGTTATTGGGAAATCTAAGGAATCTTTTTTTTTTTTGGGGGGGGGGGGTTCTGCCAGGGGATTTTTCATGGGCAGGGAAGGTTCAAAGAGGAGTTTTCAAAGGGCGTTTCCGAGGGGAAATTTTACACAGGAGAGGGAAGGGATTTTCTGGCATGGTTTGAAAACGGTGAGAAATTAAATTAAAAAAAAAACATTTTTTTCAACTGAAAATAAGAAGCAACATTAAACATTAAAACTAACAAAAGTTATTCCGAATGTGAGGTGGGCTGCACTTTCAGCAATCCTCACTTTTTACACTAAAGTTTGACTTTTTGTAACAATTCTTTATGAAAGAGTGCTCAAACACAAGGCCCATTGAAATTGAATGAGAAGTATTTTTTAAAATCTTTAAGACTTTGGCGTAAAGAGCGAGGGTTCAGAAAGTTGTAGCCCGCCCCCCTTATATAGGAAATAAATTTCTGCTCATTTTATGTTGTAATGTTGTTCCTTACTTTTAGTTAAAAAAAAACTTGTCTTTTTAAATTTAATTCTAAAAAGAGGTCATATTAATATTACTTTTTTCAAGAACTGGTGAGCCATTCAATTGTAAAAGCTCTTTTGGAAAATGAACTACTAAGTTAAAAATCTTTCAAAACAGTTATTGATTAGATCAGAGCTTTCAGCTAATACTTGTAGCCTCTATATCTTCATGTTCATTTATCTATTTCCGAATTGACACATAAAAATTTCAATATTCTTATTTCATTATACTAAAGAACCCAAAAATAACTTTTACCTATTCCTTTACTATTTTTTCCTTTGTTTATTCTCTTATTTTATATTATACTACCACAATAGTTAATTTTTTATTTTACTTCAATTCATCATTTCTATGATTGCAGAGAATACACTCACCGTGCCGGTATTACTAAGCTTGAAAATCATAGAAATAGGACTTACTAGACCTTCTTAATACGTTTTCTAAGTATACTCTATCTTCTTCCAATTCACCTAGCCAACTTTTGCTATTTCTTACTGAACGGGGAAGAGGCATCGCGTTCTTTGAGGTCTGGCCCCTCTTCTTTGGGGTTCTATTCAGAGCCCATGCTGCAAAAAGGGAATGGTGAAATTTCGAAATAGAGAAAGAGAAGTAGTGAAATGCAAATTTGGCAGCTTTGGTTTCGAAAAACTTCCAGATTTTTTTTTTTTTTTTTTTTTTTTTTTTTTTTTTTTTTTTTTTTTAAAATTTTTTTGTATTCATAAAATATAAGGACTAATATCGCAAAGGCAATTTTACTATTAGGCAAAACATTTTTTTCAGATTTGTTCAGAAACTTTGTCTTTAATTTAGCGTATTTTGCAAAGCTACCCGTGTTTTTTGGAAACACAAAAGGGAGTTGGGGACTATAAGACTAGTCATTGAACACGAAAACACTGTATAGTTTTGTGTTTCATTGTTGGAATTTCGGTAATCGTAATAATAGATCTTTAAAGACATAAGTAGCTGACATTTTCAAAAGCTAATTGTATTGTCTCCATAAAACTTGAAATGAACAAAGTTAAAAACGAAGATAACATTGCTGGTTTTCATTTTAACGCACAAACGTCCGGGCATAAAAGCAAGGATTTTTTGTGATTGCTTACATTTTTGAAGGATGAGCTTTTACCTAAATAGATTCTGCTTTCAATCTGCTGGTTTCTTGTAAGGAGCAGAAAAATTGGCCCCTGAAATTATGTGTTATTATCTAAATGGCCTACAAGCAAACCTATAGCACATTTGTTATATCATAATGTCACGTACACACATCACTTAGTTGTTGCATAATTGAGCTAAAGAATTATGCATGCATAGATTAGGTTTTCCACAGCGATAGGGGGTTCCAATTTACGAAAATTTAGAAGGGGGACAGGGATTTTTTCTGTTCGTTTTTAATGAAGATAGTAAAAACTTGTTTTAAAACAATTATTTGAGGAGGAGGACGCTTTTGCTTCTTTGTTGATTTTTTCAGTGAAAATACCAAAAAGATATATTCCAAAATCTAGGAAGGACAATAAAATCTAGAGGGCTATTTCACTTTACCCCCTGCCCCCAATTCGTGTCTCCGGAGGTTGATTGGTGCGGTACAAATAAACCTAAAAGATTTTGGTAAAAAGGTATAACCAAAATATTTGCAAATGATGTTTTTTAATTGTTTATTAATATTTTAGTATTTATTGCTAATCGAAAAGGATCCCCGAAGTTTCTAAGTTTTTTTCTTCTTCTGAGAAATCTAATCCTCGTATGAATGTCAAATTTGTATGAATATTATTTTTTCAACACACAAGAGGTTGGAAATTGCAAGGAAGACAAAAGTGCAACTGGGATGACATTTACTATAAAGACACTTCTCAAATTTGGCGTAAATAGTTCAAAGAGGTTATCAATGTAACCGCTATTTGAACTTTTTTATAAAAAAATGTGAAAAAAAGCTCATTTGTAAAAACAAACTTACGCCCAATTCCAAGTGCAGCTTCTATTGCTTGTTGAGCCTTTTTTATTCCACGAATAAAACATTCCATTTCAGGTCTGTACTGACGTCCTGTCTGGTAGTAAACCAAAGCATTTTCAAAATCTCCGTTCTCAAAAAGCGCTTCCCCCTTTTGATGCAATGCTAAAAATAAAATGATGTTCAAATTTTGATTACTTCCTCGTCCATTTGGAGACCAAATATATAGAATCCAAACTTTTGTTATATTCAGAAAAATGTGCGGTATTTTGTGCGATAAAAATGTGCGATTTTCAAACCTTTGCTAAGCGTTTTTGCTAAAAAAAAAAAAAATTATGGATTTACCCCTCTTTCCCCCTCTCTTGAAACAACTGTGTAAGCGTTCATAGTAATAAGTACATTTATAGCCCTCATAGCTGCCGATGCATGTAAAAATTATTAAAAAAAAAACTCAACAATTCCAATTGCCTTTAATAACAAAACAAACGATAGTTAGGGGGTAAAAGGAAACAAAACAACCAAAGGTAAAAGGAAAAATAAAAAGCAAAAGGGACCAATATAAAAAGTAATGAAAATGTACTGGTGATATATTTAGAGATTTAAATGGTAAAGAGAAAAGAAATAGATGCAGCAGGGATGGCAGTTCGGGTTGAATTGAAGAAACAGAAAACAGACACTACCTATTTATTAGCTCCGTAGCAGAAACGATAAAGGCTCACCGATTTTCTTTCATTGAATGCACGAGTCAAAGATTGCTGGTAACTTATAGAAGTGAAAATTGGCGATGGTTTCTAAAAGAAAAATCTCGACGCCATCTACCGTTTGGTGTATTTTGGTATTTTTTACAAGCTTCGTAATTCTGTTTTTGTGTTTTATAAACTACAATAAGACACTTATTACTACACAAATTTTCCCAATTACGGCAATTACATTGATTTTACCCTATTATTGCACGGAGAAAATGCCAAGAAACGCCAAACGCCAAAGGCATTGTTGCAAGTTTTGCATACTCTTTGGTATGAATTGAAAGGTTTGTTTATACTTTCAGGGCATTACCCATAGGCAGCATTTATACAATTTTGTCGTGGTTCTAGACGGTAATACTATAGAAATGGAAACATCGTTTCTCAAGTTCATGAAATAAAACACTATAAAACAAGAGCTTAACAAAGAGCTTGGAAAGATCACAGAAAATGTATAAAAAACAAAGATAATTTACAAAGAACGGTAAAAAATACTGGAAAAAAACTGGGCAGTCCACATTAAGGCTATAGAGACATGAATTACCATTCCATGAGTTTAGGGGGTTTTCCTCCATGCATTATTGTGAGTAAACGCTTTTTAACACACCTGATTTTACTATTGAGTTTCAGGTGAAGGACAGATAGAAACACGATTCCTTTTATAACAGACTATCGCCAGCGAATTATTTAATTTTTTTCTTATAAATTTATGTTTTCCACGTCGACTCTTACCCGTCCTTTTACATTTGCCAATTAACACTGAGGCGGTTTACATCGGCCCATGAGAACCAATCAATACTTTAAGAACATATCGTACCTAGCAGAAACTATTGGGATAGGTCAGAGAGCTTATTACTATTGAGTGAATATTTAAGATACGAATATTTCCAGTTAAACTATGAAAATAAGGTCAAACCAGGAAGACGAATAAGACAGACATTTACGATTTTTTGATTTTGAATTGGAACTTGGATAAGTTCTCTTCCGCTTCAAGAAAAATTTCCTTTGCTTCCCTTCTTGAGACGCCGAATCAAATCTTCAGTATTTCTGACCCCATAATTTACGTAGAAAATCGATTTTCAATATATAATGCCCAATTAAAGAATCTAAGCCATTCTTGGTCTTCGGTACTGACCCAGTCAATACTGACCAATTTTCAGTATATAGCCTAATGTCCGATTAAAGAACTTAGGCCTTCCTTGGTCTTTGGTACTGACCCACTCAATACTGACCAATTTCCTGTATATAATATCCGATTAAAGAACCTAAGCCATCCTTGGTCTTAGGTGCTGACCCAGTCAATACTGACCGATTTTCAGTATATAATGTCCGATTAAAGAACCTGAGCCATTGTTGGTCTTAGGCATTGACCCAGTCAATACTGACCAATTTTCAGTACATAATGTCCAATTAAAAAACCTGACCCATCGTTGGTCTTCGGTATTGACCTAGTCAATAATGAACAAGTTTCAGCATAGAATGTCCGGTTAAAGAACCTGGGCTATTCTTGGTCTTCGGTACTGACCCAATCAATACTGACCAATTTTCAGCATACAATATCTGATTAAATAACCTAAGCCATCTTTGGTCTTCGGCACTGACCCTGTCAATATTGACCAAACTTCAGTTTATAATGTCCGATTAAAGCCATCCTTGGTCTTCGATACTGACCCAGTCAATACTGACCAGTTTTCGATACATAATGTCAGATTAAAGGGCTTGGGCCATTCTTGGTCTTTGATAGCGACCCAGTCAATGGTGACCCAGTTTGGCACTGACCAGTTATCTACAGTACCTTTCTTATCAATCTACAATATTCAAATTTTATCTAAGTCTTGTATCACTCTTTACTACCTGTAACAAACGTCAAAACTGTGAATGGTACCAATGATGATCTTTCAACGAATCAAGAGTATTTCAAGGAATATTTATGTCTTTATCTGAACCCCATGTCCAGCTGAAATCATTGTGACAAAAAATGACTGTTTAAGGGGTTGTTGATAATTATCTGGAAGTTAAATCTGTAGGAGCATAGTCCTGTCTGTGTGTGTGTTTTTTTTTCTTCTTCTAACTATACATATTGGTATAAAGCGACTTTTGTCTCCATTTGTGTGCAATATGCAGTCCTTATTTATAGCACCAGGCATGTGCCCTGTCTGTCGAGGTTGTATGGATATATTTTGGTTTAAATAAAAATACTCAATTCTATTCTTACTAAAGTAAATGGAGATTTATGAAAATGACCTCTCAGCATAAACTTCTTTTTTATTCATTTTCTTTTTTCAAGATTTAGTGTTCAAGCGTAAGAAGCGTATTAGGTTATAATATTTCTTTTAGATTCAACCTGTAAAAACGAAGCTATACCTTTGATATAATACGGGTCAGCTTCCAAGGCTTTATCAACGTCGTCTAGGGAGCCAGGAATATCTCCAAGTTGTAGTCTACACCTACTTCGAGCGACTAGTGCCACTTTATCTCCTGGTTGAATTTGTAAGGCCTAGGATTAAATGAAGTGGTGTAAAATTCATATTAGGAAATTCATTTACTTGCAGAAGAACTCAATTTTTACCTTTTATAAATAATATAGTTTCTAAATAAAATATTTATAATTAATTCAATTTGTATAATATTACATATAAATAATAATATAAGAAATTTTTTATTTTTATAAATAATATATTTTACAAATAATACATAAATAATGTACTTTATAAATCAATAGTTTATGTGTAATATAATTTATAAGCAATATAATTCGAAAAGGGGGGATTAGAGGTCAAAACTGGCTTGCAGAGTAACAACCATAATAAATTTTGACACCTACACACCTTAATAAACTATCCCCTCAGCCATAAGTCTCTATGTTTAGCCCCTAGATGGAGGAACTTACATAACTGTTTAGTAGCACACACCTTCCTTTCCGACATCTGCTCAATTAACCAACTCTCACTCCCAGACACATTCCAAAATATTTATTCTACAGCTCAGCTTCACACTCGCATACAAAATGAAAAGAATCCAAGCTATTCAAGAATAGCTTGGATTCACCATCCACACATTGAGCAACAGTAGGGTGGTCGCCAGCATAAATATCGTCAAAAATTTCTTCTCTCTCCTTAATCCAAGCTATTCCCCCTTACCAACAACAAATTCTTTGAATCTTCTTTTTTCAGTCCAAGTTTAAAATAAACCAGAATACATCCAAAATATTTCAATCAAAAATAACAAAAATCATTCAGTAAACATAAT
>JAQQPU010002517.1:19552-48356 GCA_029168905.1 Artemia sp. Kazakhstan ARC1039 | reverse complement strand
TTTTTTTTTTTTTTTTTTTTTTTTTTTTTTTTTTTTTTTTTTTTTATTGAGTTTATCACAAATGAGTTTCTTGTCCCAAATTAGGTTTTTTTCTCACATTACTTCTACAATGAAACTGCTGATTTAGCTGTATGTATTCTAATAAGTAGTTACCAAAATTGTAAACAGGTAAATAAGCCCATTGAAATTACCGACTGGTTAAATTTGCTGTATTCGAAAATAATTAAAGCACTGTTCAGACTCGCTGTAAAGAGTGTGGCGTTGAAGGGCCGCGAGTCTTTTTCATTAGGGATAATTTATGCTCATTTTAAGTGCTCTATATTCGAAACTTGTTTTCTGTATTTAATTGATTTTTGTACGTTTTTTAATGCCAAAAATGAGGATAGTGTGCAGCCTTTCTTAGCTCTTTACTCTTTATACTAAACTATAACTGCTGTATGACATTGCTTCAATAATTATGTTTCTTCGAGCCTATATCGAGGCTATTCTTTTGCTTGTACTAGGATCTTCCTAAACATAAAAAAAAGCGCTCCCCTCAAATCCCCAATCTTTATCTGAAAGTTTAATTATAATTCGTTGGTAATTTAAAGCTTTAGTTTTCCACCGAGACATCGCACTGACCATATGAGAATAGAGCTATAATAGTTTCAACGCGCTTTAGCAAGCTCAGTTGAAATATATTCAGGTAAAGGGAGGAAATCTAAGCAATAAATGCAACCTCTACAACCTCTATTTAGATGAGAAGTATTCCTCATGAAAATTTCCAAATACAGATCATAGTCTTTTTGGATGTTAGCCTCCTCCCCTTTAACCAACAAAACAATCCACTTGCTTTCGTCCCAATCAAGGCCGTACCCAGGATTTTTTGGAGGGGGTTTTACTCTAAAAAAATTTCGGGGGGGGGGGAGGGTTTACACAAAAAACCTCAAAAACGCATACAAAATTTGTTTATATCAATTTTTGTTACGTTTTTACCAGTCAGACAAACATTTCCGAGGGGGGTTAAAACCCCTTTCTGGGTACGGCCTTGGTCCCAATGGTTGCTGTGAAGCAACTCAATATTGAATAGCTGGTTAATATCAAAGAACTCTACTCAATACTTTACAGCTGGCCAGTATACTGCATACACGGTTTATAATAAGTGTGCACTTTGTACAGACTGCGCACATGTTTAAGTAAAAATGCGCCGTCGTGGGGCAGTTTGGCCTGTATAACTTGGTAATTATGTAAACAGTTTTTTTTTATAATTTAGATCGACTGATTATCTCACAGATTTCAGATGATAGTGTTTGTGGCGCAAATCGAAACAACATTTTTAGTTTGTGGCACAAACTGGCATAAATCAGCCTTTTTGTATAGCGTAATATACTTTGTTACTTAGAAACAATTTTATAATTTCGTATTTCTCTCCTGTATTTAATATAAAAAACCAACTTTTTTCAAGTGAAAGTAAAGGGCAACATTAAAACTTAAAACAAACAGCAATTATTTCGCATATGAGGAATGCTGGTCCTTCCTCAGCCCCCTGCTCTCTACGCTAAAGTTTTAAAGTGGTTTAAATATACTTTTTATTCCAATACAACGGCCCTTGTGCTGGAGCAGTAATATATTGCTTTCCAAACTTCTTCTTTTTAGAATTTTTTTCGATATTAAAACGAGTTCGCAGCACCCATATTCAGGTTTAGTCAAAATGAAGGGTGATTAGAGGTTAATTTCTACCCCCCCCCCCCTCTAAATGTCCCTCTATAGTTGTCTGGAGGCTCGTGGAGAGTTAAACAATTTGGACATAAAAACACACTTTTGAAGCATCAGGGCCCTCCCCTGCCTTAACAATGACCCACTGGCCCTTAGAAAAATGAAGATTTAAAGTAAATCTTCTATAAACCCTTTATTTTCTTGGGCCACATAACTTTTTAGGAGTGCATGCGCCACCGCTCAGCATTACTGTCTCTGTAGCAGGTAAGGTCAATATAGTTTTCTTAATATTTTTTAGATCGATTGACTATCTGAAGATTTTCAATTGATTGCAGCTTAGCTCTCTCGGGGCAAAATTGTAGTCGTTTGCCACAAGATGGTAGAAAATGCCACTTTCCTGTAGCATAGTCTTTTTGACTACTTAAAAGGAGCACTACAACTTAACTCTTTTTTTTTTAATGAGCACTATCCCGATTTCTAGAACAATCGGCTTGACACAATGACCATAAGAAACCAACAACAAATGAACACGCCTCCGTGAACTTTCTTCTCGGAGAAAATACAAAATTTCATACTTTTGTAGATGGGGGCTTGAAGTCTCTACAATCTTTTAAAAGTTTCGGTTACTATTAGTCCGAGTCGCAGTTTACTCGCAGTTCGTTACCACGAACTGTTTGATTCCTCAACAGCTGTTTTCTAGACGTGTTGAATTGATGGAATAATTTTCATCAAAATATACCCTTTTTGGGGGTGTTCATCTCCTTTTTATAAAATTATGTAAATTGTCTTTTTATAATATCTTCTGATGGACAACCTTAGGTTTAGTGAATTTTGTATTATAAAGGTTTTGCCCACTCTTTTATCCCCAACATTTTTAAGGAGCCTGAGCAATTCCAGTTTCTAACTCGAGTTTCTGATTTGCCTCGAGTTTCTGATTTAACTCGAGTTTCGAGTTTCTGGTTCTGATCGAGTTTCTGATTGCCATTGTAGCTTCAACCTAGTAAAGAGAGAATATTAGTAGCCAAAAATAAAAGCAAAGACTTTTTTCAAAGAAATGGTTCTCGGCAAGAAAATAGCCATGGGAAGTCGAAATGATAAGTACACTATTGGGATCTATAGTTGAGAATATTTAGCCGGATATTTACAGTATCCTATTTTGAAAACCAAGGGAAACCGCATTTTAGCATTGATGCCAGTGATTTTCCGTTTTCTTCCACCCCCTTCTCCTCAGGGGCCATCACATAAAACGGAAGGTCAGAAAAAGATGAATAAGGGATCATTTCAAATGTAATCTTTGTATCAAGAGTCGTGTTTAGTAGCAAAGAGATAGTGTCGCTACAAGGTGTAGCTGCTCACGGCAGAATCATGCCGCAATGCAATGTGGGACCGATAGGGCCGCAACTGCGATAGGGTCAGCCAGAGCCGTATCCAGGGGGGGAAAGCTTCCCCGGTTTGAACCCTCCCCCCCCAAAAAAAAAATGCTTGCCTGACTCGTAAAAACGTAACAAAAACGGATATAAACAAATTTTGTATGCGTTTTATGAGTATTTTTTCTACCCCCCCCCCCCCAAAAAAAAGAGTGAAACCCCCTCCAAAAAAAACCTGGGTACGGTCTTGGGGCTGTGGAATAAAAATTTTTACACAGCCTGTCGATTCCAAATCGTTAAAAAGCTATGTATTAAAGTTCACAGTTTGAATATTTTGCCTCGGGATGGCACATTCGTCCCTCAAGAATTCATGTGTTCAAGATCAATTTATTTAAATACTGACCATTAGTGTGAAGTGAAAGATATTAATTCATCTTAATGTATTTTAATACGTAGTATATCCTTTTTTAATTATAACATTAAAACACTAAGTGAAAAAATTGATATTATTATCAGTCTCCAGCAATGGACAAAAATTATGAATTAGTGTTTGAAGCGTCAGCCCTCATAAATGATTGCATTATTTCACTTTTATAGAAGAAACAGACCATCATATAAAAAAAAAAAAAACAGAGCTCCGTTTTCAAGCCACCCACATCCAACACGGAGTTCGCCACGGTCTGTGCAAATTATCGTTTTAAGCGCCGTATTTGGGTCTTCTCAGAGCCCGTGTTCAACCATGCTATTGTGGCACATTACAATTTCGAAGAACTCGTCTCCAACACGCTTGGAACTCGTAAGATGAAAACGCTTTAAAGTTTGGCTGGGTTACCAGAAAAGGTTAAACCTGAAAACGATTTTTGTCAAACTTCAAAACACGATATGCTTCAAACGAAGTGCCAGAAAATACAACTTAAATATTTTATTTTAAGTAAAATTTTAATTAAGAATATCAGGTTCAAGTAAAAAATTACATATATATATATATATTTTTTTAAACTGACCTGATGTGGAGCAAGTTATTGATTACAAATTCTTCACAATGCCTAGGAAATATTAATAATCACGAATCCCTTACGAGTCATTGCAAATTAAAGACTAGACTCAACTTTTCATGCTAAATTGACACTATAAATTGCACTCAAAGTAATTACTTGATCCATATCGTGAAAACTGAAATAGTAAATAGTACAATAATAGCGGTGCTCCTTTAATTAATAGCTAAAGCCTAAAGATTGAAGCAGAAGTTATCGTTTTTCCCTACCAAATATAAAAAAATGTATAATAACTTACCAATTTACGTAATTCAGAATATATCTACCAGTAGATATTGGGAATCAACAGCAGTTGCTTGGCAACTCTTAAACAACTGTAGTCTTGCGCGGGGGCTTTAATAAAGACAATCAACCAGGGGTCCACTTTCTGCCGACGGGAGTACACCTTGGGGCGCTACTTGCTCCTCAGTGTGGGGCAAATTTTGCACCTCACATAGATCAACTTCTAACCTCACCGTACAATGCGTGGTGCAGTTTCACAGCGCGTGCACGAGCCACATAGTTTACAAAATTTTTGAAAGAGGGCTATCCCTCGCCAGCAACTAGACAGTTAGGGTTATGGGGTATGAATGAACCAAAATCTGTTAGCCTTAAACTCGCACTAAAAACCCCTAGCGCTCAAACTAAGAACACGGACAAAGTTTAACATACCCTCCTGCCGCAAATATTATGCAAAAAGTGATCGTTTTCTAAAAATTATTTCTCGCTTTGTCCAATATTGTTCAATGTCAATTTGGAATCATCAGAACTAGCTACTCCAGCAACAGCAAGCCCTGACTATTTCTATCCTAATAAATTTACTCCATAAAAATGCCTTCAAAATATCATTGGTAGTCAAAAACTCCATCCAACGAAGACTTAAAATCAGATATACCAGTGTCAAACAGTTCGTGGTAACGAACTATAAGCAAGGAGCGACCCGGCTCAATAGTAACGGAAATTCTGAAAAACGGAATTTTAATACCAACAGTTATATCAAAAGAATTGTCTCAGAAAAAAAGAACCTACTGTAGAGGTTTCAAGCTCATATCTGCAAAAATGTGGTATTTTTTACATTTTGCCAGAAGAAAGATCACGGATGCGTGTTTTTTTTTTTCCCAGGGGTGATCGTATCGACCCAGTGGCCCTAAAATATCGTGAGACGGATAAGTGAAACAGAAATTAAAAGTTCTAGTGCCCTTTTTAAGTGACCAAAAAGATTGGAGGGCAACTAGACCCCCCCCCTCCTCACCCCTTTTTTCCCCAAAATCGTACGATCAAAATTTTGAGATAGCCATTTTGTTCATCATAGTTGAAAGGCTCAATATCTATGCCTTTGATTCCTATAACATGACCTTCATCCCCACACAGCCCCAGGGGACAGGTTTTTAAGTTATAACATTTGCCCAATGTTTACTAATAGTATTTTTTATTCGGAAGCATATATACATTTTAGGGTGGGGGCGGGGTGAATTTTCTGCTGGGGGTTTTTCCACGGGGGAATTTTCCGTGAAGAGGGAAGTCTCCAGGGGATGAATTTGTCAGGGGAAATTATATACTGGGAGAATTTGCAAGAATTCCTATAATAAATTCTTTTTATATGTCTTGCTTTTTCTTTTCTGTGTTAATTTTACACGTGCAGTTATTAACGGTAATTGTCCTGGATGGATCTTCACCGGGATTGAATTGTTTAGAGGATATTTCAGTGGGGAGGGTATTTATCCGAGGAGGTGAGGCCAGATTTCCTGGGATTATTTAAAAAACGATCAGAAATTAAATTGAAAGAAAAACAAGTTTTTTCAACTAAAAGTAAGGAGCAACATTAAAACTTTTAACGAACAGAAATTATTACGTATATGAAGGCGGTTGCCTCCTCCTCAACACCTCGCTCTTTACGCTAAAGTTTTGATTTTGTCCCAATTCCTTAAGAACGACTCCGAAAACACAAGAGTCGTTCAATTAGAACAATAAGAAGCTTTTTTTTAAATACTAAAAACCTTTAGCATAAAGAGTAAAGTGTTTAGGAGGAGGCAACCTCCTTCATATACCTAACAATTTCTGTTCGTTTTAATTTTTAATGTTGCTCCTTACTTTCAGTTAAAAAACTTGTTTTTTTATTTAATTACATTTAATTACATTACATATTGCACAACTTTACAAAGATAACTTGTACCGAAACTTAGAGATGGGATGCTTTAGTTCAAAATTAAATAAAAAAATCAAGCTTTTCTCCACTGAAAGTAAGGAGCAACATTAAAACTTAAACGAACAAAATTATTATGTATATTAGGGGTTGCCTCCTCCTCAACACCTCGGTATTTACGCTAAAGTTTTTTCTTAGTACTTTTGAAAAAGATTCTTATTATTCTAACTAAACGAACCTTGAGTTTCAGGAGTCGTTCTTATAGAATTGGGACAAAATTCGAACTTTCGCGTAAGGGACGAGGTGTTTAGGAGGGACAACCCCCTCATATACGTAATAATTTCCATTCGTTTTAAGTTTTAATGTTGCTCCTTACTTTCATTTAAAAAAAAACTTGTTTCTTTTATTTAATTTCTGATTTGGTTCCACCTCCACGAAAAAAAACCTCCTTCCTACGGATATATCCTCTAGACAGTTCAATCCTGGTGAAAATTTACCATGGACTATTACCCTTAACATCTCCAAGCGTAAAATTGAGTCGACAAAGTGAAAGCAAGACATAAGAAGAATGTCGTACAGGAATTCTGGGAAATTCCCTAGTGTAAAATTTCTCCTGAAAAATTCACCCCCTGGAAACTACCCTCCTCATTGAAATTCTCCCCGTGAAAAATCCCCCCAGCAGAAAATTCGCTCCCCCCACCCGAAAATGTGTGCATACTTCGCAATAACAAAGACTATACGTAAACAATGGGCAAATTTTATAACTTAAATACCTTTCCCCAAGGCCTGTCTGGGGTCGTGTTTTCTCCAAAAGCATAGTTATTCAGCAAAATTTTGATCGGACGATTTTGAGTAAAAACAGGTGTGAGAGGGTGCCCAGTGGCCCTCCAATCTTTTCGGTCATTTATAAAAGGCACTAGAACTTTTAATGTCAGTTCGAATGAGCCCTCTCACACTTGTCTAGGACCACTGGATCGATATGATCATCTATGGGGGGAAAAACAAATAAACACGCATCCGTGATCTTTCTTCTGGCAAAAAATACAAAATTCCACATTTTTGCAGATAGGAGCTTGAAACATCTACCGTAGGGTTCTTTGATACGCCAAATCTGATGGTTTGATTTCCTTTAAGATGACATGACTTTAAGGGCTGTGTCTCCCTGTTTTCAAAATAAGGCTAATTTTCTCAGGCTCATAGCCTTTGATGGTTAAGACTAAACTTAATGAAACTTATATGTTTGGAATCAGCATAATAACATAATTCTTTTGATATATCTATTAATGTCAACATTTTTTAGAGTTTCGGCTTCTATTGAGCCGGGTCGCTCCTTACTTGTTTGTTATTACAAACTTTTTGATATATTAGACATATCCTTTTGAGTTTTACAGCAATATTTGCTCAGCAAACAATAATACAGTTCCTGGAAAGAGCAATAATTTTTTTACTTTTTGATGTTAAAATGATAAAAGTGAAACAGTTTAAAGTCTCACTGAATGCAATTTTGTTCTTATCACATTAAGAAGCCCTTGGGGAAAATAGGATGAGGAAAGTGGGACTGCTTGCCCTTTGATCACTTTGGATTCTTAAAAAAGAACTAGAAGTTTTATATCCAATCGGATGATTGGAAATCCCTCCGAAGTTAATACATCCACCCTTCCACCAAAACTTTATATATTAACAATGGGCATCTTGTATAAGTTACAACCCTTAACCCGAGGACTATGGTTTTTTTTTACCCCTAAGCTACAGTTATTTGAGTTTGGACTATTTTGAACAAAATGGATATTTCAAAATTTTGATCGGACACATTAGGGGAAAGAAGCACACGAGGGGGTGCGCCCTTTGATCACTTTGGACTCTTAAAAAGGGCACAAGAAATTTTGACTTCCAATCGAATAAGCCTCTTCCAAAGTTTATACGAACACACGTTCCATAAGAATTTTATAATTTTACAGTTAACGATGGGTTCCTAGCATAATTTCTAGCCTTTTCCCCAAGAGATGGAGGGGGTTTTTAAACCAAGAACCAAAGTTATTTTGAACATAATTGCTAACTCAAAATTTTGATCACAAGAACTTAGGACAAAAGGGCGTGTAGGGGGAGAGGCGGATGATTGCCGTCCGATTACTTGTTGGCTTCTAAAATGGAGCTAGAACTTTCAATTTCTAATCAAATGGACCCCCTCCAAGATTTATAAAACTACCCTTTCCATAAAAACCTTATACTCGTATGTCCCTGGGTTATAACTTGTAACCCATATACAAGTTATAATCTCTCAGGGATTATAGCTCTGCGGGGATGTGTCAACCCTGGGCGCATTCCTACATGATCTTTGGAAAATTTTGAAAA
Organism: Artemia sp. Kazakhstan ARC1039; assembly: GCA_029168905.1. Taxonomy (NCBI): domain Eukaryota; kingdom Metazoa; phylum Arthropoda; class Branchiopoda; order Anostraca; family Artemiidae; genus Artemia; species Artemia sp. Kazakhstan ARC1039. The sequence goes on along the minus strand of JAQQPU010002517.1, from coordinate 39,765 downwards.
AATAGCTATCTCGAAATTTTGATCCGATACAATTGGGGAAAAGAGGGCGTGGGGTGCTAGTTGCTCTTCGATCACTTTCGAATCTTAAAAAGGAGCTATGACTTTCAATTTCCCATCAAAGAAGCTTTTTCCAAATTTTAGACGACCACCACTTCCATTAAACTTGGTATGTCCCTGAGGCATAAATTCCAGCCCTTGCCCCGGGCTCTGGGGATTGTGTCAACCCAGAAGAGATTTTTATATGACATTTGGACTAGTTTCTACAAAATGGCTATTTCAAAAGTTAGATCTAATGTATTTGGGGAAAAGAGGGCGTGGGGGCGCTAGTGGCCCTCCGATCACTTTCGAATCTTAAAAAGGAACTATAACTTTCAATTTCCAATCAAAGAAGCTTTTTCCAAATTTTAGGCGACAACCACTTCCATAAAAACCTGGTATGCCCTTGAGCCATAAATTACAACCCTTATCCCAGGCTCTGGGGATTGGGTCAACCCAGAAAAGATTTTTATATGATCTTGGGACTAGTTTCTACAAAATGGCTATTTCAAAAGATAGATCGGAAGCAATTGGGGAAAAGAGGGCACTGGGGGAGCTATATGCCCTTCGATCACTTTTGAATCTTTAAAAGGGAAATAGAACTTCAAATTTCCAATCAAATGAGCCTCCTCAAAAGTCTATACGGCTCCTTTTCCACAAAAAAATCAGATATTCCCTGATGCGTAACTTAAAACGCTTGCTTCCGAGCTCTGGGGGTTTTATCAACCTAAAAGTTATTGTTATATAATCTTTGTACTATTTTGAATGGAATGACTATCTCAAATTTTCAATCATATGCATTTGGGGAAAAAAGGCGGGGGGCTTGTTGCTCTCTGATCACTTTTGACTCTTAAAATGGGGAACTACAGCTTTTAATTTCAATCAAATGATCCTCCTCCAAAGTATATACGACCGCCCCTTGCAAAAAACCTTATATGCCTCAGGGAAATAACTTACAACCCTTGATCCGAGCTTTGGGGGGCTGTGTCAATCCAAGAGGGATTGTTATATACTACATGGATTATTTTGAACAAAATTACCATCTTAAAATTTCGATCGAATCCATTTGGGGAAAAAGGGCGTTGGGGGAGGGGGACTATTTGTTCTTCGATCATTTCTGACTCTTTAAAATGGAACTAAAACTTTCAATTTTTAATCGAATGAGCCCCCTCCAAAGTCATACGACCAACCCTTCCATAAGAACCTTATATGCCCCAGGGGAATAACTAAAAATACTTGCCCCGGGCTTTGGGGGGTTGTGTCAATCTCGGAGTTTCTGTTATATGATCTTTCGTTTATTTTTATCATAATTATTATCTCAAAAATTCTATCGGATAAATTTGGGGAAAAGAGGGTGCGGTGGGGATAGTTGCCCTCCTTTCCCTTTTTACTCTTAAAAAGGGAAGCAGAACTTTCAATTCCCAAATGAATGAACCTTATCCGAAATTTATATGACCATCTTTTCTGTAAAACAGTATATGCCCCTCGGGACATAACTTACAACACTTGGCCCCGGTTTCTTGAGGGTTGTGTCAACCCCGGAGTTTTTGTTATATGATCTTTGGTCTATTTTGAGCAAAATGACTATCTCAAAAATACGATCGGATTCATTTGAGGAAAATAGGGCGTGGGGCTAAGTGCCCTCGGATTACTTTTGGCTCTTAAAAAGGGAACTAGAACTTCCAATTTCCAATTATTTGAGCCCCCTTCGAAGTTTATACGACCACCCTAGCCAACAAAACCTCATATGCCACCGGAGGATAACTTACAACCCTTGCCACTGGGCTATAGGGGGCTGTGTTGGCCACCAAATTTTTGTTATCTGATCTTTGGACCATTTTTAAAAAATGGTTTTCTCAAAATTTTGATCGGATGCATTTGGGATAAAGGGTACGGGGACTATTTGCTCTCCAACCACTTTTGATTCTTAAAAAGGACACTTGAACTTCCGATTCCAATCAAATGAGCCCCCTTTGAATTTTATACAGTACAGAATCATGATGAAAGCCAATCAGAGAACTAGAATCCGTGTACGAAAAAGACCACACCTCTTTCAACAAAAAGAAACGCCAGAGATTAATTGACATTTTAGGGGAATTATTTGGGGTGAAACTCTGTGGTCGCTATAATAGACATGTGCACAATATGGGATGTGGACGATATAAAATATTGTTTTTGACAATGGAGTATGCTAAAAAGTTGAAAGTAATAGAGCCATTGGTGTCAAGATGGCATTATGAATTAACCTAGCTTTACTTCCCGACTGTGTTCTGTATATTACACAACTATCATTTAAGCAGTGTTGTCAATATAGAAAGCTGATACTAATAAAGATGTAGATGTCAAGAAAAGAATTTTAATAAAGAAATTCAGAACAATCCTTAGAAATCCTTAGAAATCAAATAGTGAGGCGATTATGAGTATGAACCATCAAGGACTGCAACCACAAAGAACCTCAAACACCAAAGTCGTCTCTACCAAACCTCCAAGGGCCCCCACTCCAACTTTTTGGGCCCATCCTCCGATTTTTATACTTTTTTAAAGTTTATTTTTTTAACTGAATCCGTGTATGAACAAGACCACACCTCTTTCAACAAAAGTAAACGTCAGAGATTAATCGAAATGTTAGGATAATTATTTGGGGTGAATCTCGGTGGTCACTATAATAGAAATGTACACAATATGGGATGTGGGCGATATAAAATATTGTTTTTGGCAATGGAGTATGCTAAAAAGTTGAAAGGAATAGAGCCATTGGTGACAAGATGACATTGTGAATTAACCTATTTTTACTTCCCGGCTTTGTTTTGTATATTACACAACTATAATTTAAGCAGTGTTGTCAATATAAAAAGCTGATACTAATAAAGATGTAGATGCCAAGAAATGAATTTTAATAAAGAAATTCAGAACAATCCTTAGAAACCCTTAGAAATCAACTAGTCAGACGATTATGAGTACGAACCATCAAGGACTGCAACCACCAAGGACCTCGACCACCAAGGTCCTCTCTCCCCAACCTCCAAGGGCCCCTCACTCCAATGTTTGGGCCCATCCCATCGTTTTTATACTTTTTTGAAGTTTATTTTTTAAACTTTTTTTATTTTTTAACATGATAATTTTATTTCAGCTTTTTTTTTACAGGTCTTAGAATGACATAAGACATACTTAAAGCATAAAAATTCACTTTTAAGCTAGATTTCTTAACGTATGATGTGTGATGTCTGAAACCTCTGATTTGGCGTGCATAGTTTACTATTTTGCACTTTTCTGACCTAGGTTTCTTAGCCTATCATAGGAGTGTGTTGTCTGAAATCTATGATTTGGGATGTTTTGTTTACTATTTTAGACTTTTCTTAGCTAGGTTTCTTAACCTTTCGTAGATATGTGTTGCATGAAACTCATGATTTGGGATGTCTAGTTTGTTATTTTGGACTTTTCTGAGCTATATTTCCTAACCTTTCGTAGGTGCATGTCCGGTTTTATTAGTAATATTTGATTTTCTAATAAAGTTGGGTTTTAATTTTAAGAAATAATAACATCGATGTTTGAAATACATCTGATTTTATTAATAATATTTGATTTCCTTTAATCCTTTAATAATTGGGTACATTTTTTGCATATTTTTTTAATAAAGTCGGGCTTTAGTTTTCAGAAATATGAACATCCCAGTATAAAATACATCTGATTTTAATAGTAACATTTTCTTAGCTAGGTTTCTTAGCCTGTCATAGGAGTGTGTTGTCTGAAATCTATGATTTGAGATGTTTGGTTTACTATTTTAGACTTTTCTTAGCTAGGTTTCTTAACCTTTCGTAGATGTGAGTTGCATGAAACTCATGATTTGGGTTGTTTGGTTTGCTATTTTGGACTTTTCTGAGCTAGATTTCCTAACCTTTCGTAGGTGTATGTCTGGTTTTATTAATAATATTATATTTTCTAATAAAGTTGGGTTTTCATTTTCAGAAATAAGAACACTCTTTCTTTAAAATAAATCTGATTAATTATATTTTTTCCCTTTAATAATTAGGTACATTTTCGCATTTTTTTTTACTAAAGTTGGGTTTTAGTTTTCAGAAATATGAACATCCCAGTTTAAAATACATCAGATTTTTTAATAACATTTTCTTAGCTAGGTTTTGTTAACCTTTTGTAGGTGTATGTCTGTTTTTATTAATAATATTTGATTTTCTAATAAAGTTGGGTTTTGATCTTCAGAAATAAGAACATCCATGTTTAAAATACATCTGATTTTATTAATAATATTGGATTTCCTTTTAGTTTTTGGGTACATTTTTGCATATTTTTTTAAAATAAAGTTGGGTTTTAGTTTTCAGAAATATGAACATCCCAGTTTAAAATAAATCTGATTTCAGTAATAACATTTTCTAAGCTAGGTCTCTTAGCCTTTCAAAGGTACATGTCTGGTTTTATTAATAATATTTGATTTCCTTTTAATAATTGGGTACATTTTTTCATATTTTTTTTAGTAAAATTGTTTTTTTTTCCATGTTATGAATTTCAATATGAACTATGAATTATGAATTTCGTATAATTCTAAAAGACACAATTTTCTAGGTATAAAAATTTGCTTTATTAAAATAATGCATTTACACATAAACCTATGCACTCTATAGTTTTTAAAATTATGACTTCATCATCTTCAATCTATGGTGATGTCTCGATGGTCATGTCATCTTCATCATTTATAAATGTCTCCTTTATTGCTTTTTTCCGTCTTTTAGTGGGCGTAGGGATAACTCCATAGTATCTTCATCCAGCTGCATATCCTCAACCATAGCTTCTTTCCATCTTTTAGTGGCTGGGGGGGGGGAGAAACTCCCTAGTATTATCATCCTCTGCCAGCTGCAGTGTTTTTGGAGTTTCATCTTTCTCCCCCTGGTCTAGTGACTTTTCTATATAGGATATTGTAACCTAGTTCTCTACACCTAAGTCTAGATCCCTTGACTGACTATCGTCAAAAATGGATTGTGCCTCCTGAAACTTAAAAATAAAATATGAGTATCATGTTAAACGAATCTAGGTTGGATACATTTTTGCATATTTTTTTTAATAAAGCTGGATTTTAATTTTCAGAGAACATCTCAGTTTAAAAAACATCTGATTTTATTAATAACATTGATTTTTTATTAAAGTTGGGTTCACCTGAACCCATCTCAGGTTTTTTCATACCCGAAAATTACGACTTTCTAAATTTTTCAGTTGAATGTTTCAGAATAAATAAACTTTTAGTGCAGTGCCACATTCGCACTATCGTTACAACGTTGGAATGTGAAAATAAAAAAATAATCCACTAGTATCATTATAAGTAAATTTTCAATACATCGGTGAATGTTTTCCCGAAAAGCGTTTTTTCGAGATTTCAAATACAATTTTATGATTTTTTTAATATTCTCACTACTCAAAGGCCCAAATTCAAGAGCTTTTACATGAATTTCATTTATTCTATACAGTAATATCTAAAACATTATCATGATGATCAGCTGAAATTTATGTGTCTTTTTTTTACACTTCCTGCATTTATAAAGAGATGTTTTCCTTCTCCAATCTCTGGATATCAAATAGAACTTCCTTTGTTAACACCAATAACATCTCACATCTTTGATAATGTCATCGGGGTTAACAAGATAACATTACATTTTTGGCTTCGTTAAGGAGTCCTGAAAGTAGAAGTTCATTTTGATTTTTTCTTCAAACAGTTCGATTTATTTAGTACTACATCTAATACGTAACCTGCAGAGTTCTAAGCGCCAAGGGCATTTTTGGGGGGAGTGGGATGAAAAAGCTATTTCATCTGTCCAAAATAATTTTGTACACTGACCATCTCATGATTCAAATGTTGAACTTCCAAAGAAAAGCAACAGCTTCTTAAATTGAAATATCTGACTTCCTTATACAGTCTATAGTCCAGGTTTAAAGACGATGGTCAACAAAAGTACGTTTTATCGAGAAAATATTAGAAAATTTATAGATTATAGTATGAATGACATGCAAAACATGAAATACTACTACTACTACCAGCATCTCACTGTGACATAAAGCCACCTGAGATCAATATAGATACGTTTTATCATGAAAATATCTGAAAATGTTGAAGGTATAGTGAGAAGGCTTGCAAAAACATGATAATACTACTAGTACTAACAACTTACTACACTACTAAGCCATCTGAGGTAAAAAAAAGGTACTTTTTATCTAGAAAATATTGGAAAATTTATAATTATAGTATGAATGACATGCAAAAAATGAAATACTACTACTACTACTAGCAACTCACTGCAACATAAGGACACTTGACGCCAATACAACTACGTTTTATCAAGAATATATCTGCAAATTTCTAAGATATAGTAAAAATGGATTGCGAAACACAAGAAAATAGAACTACAGCTAACAACTCACTGTGACATAAAGCCACCTGAGGTCAATATAGATACTTTTTATCATAAAAATATCTGAAAACAGTGAAGGTATAGTAAGAAAGGCTTGTAAAAACATGATAATACTACTAGTACTAACAACTTAGTGCACTACTAAGCCATCTGAGGTCAACAAAAGTACCTTTAATCGGGAAAATATTAGAAAATTTATAGATTATATCATGAATGACATGCAAAACATGAAATACTACTACTACTAATAGCAGCTCACTGCATTTTTTCACATCTTTTTACTATTGTTTCGTTTTTTGCCAATACAACTACGTTTTATGAAGAAAATATCTGAAAATATTTAAGATATAGTACAAATGGATTGCAAAAAACATGGAATAGAACTACTACTAGCAACTTGCTCCAGCATAAGGACACCCGAGGTCAATACAGATACGTCTTATCATGAAAATATCTGAAAATGTTGAAGGTATAGTAAGAAAGGCTTGCAAAAATATGATAATACTACTAGTACCAACAACTTACTGCACTACTAAGCCATCTGAGGTAAAAAAAAGTACGTCTTATCGAGAAAATATTAGAACATTTATAGATTATAGCATGAATGACATGCAAAAACATGAAATACTACTACTACTAATAACAACTCACTGCAACATAATGACAGCTGAGGCCAATACAACTACGTTTTATCAAGAAAATATCTGAAAATGTTTAAGATATAGTACAAATGGATTGCAAAAAACATGAAATAGAACTACTACTAGCAACTTTCTGCAACATAAGGACACCTTAGGTCAATACAGATATGTTTTATTATAAAAATATCTGAAAATGTTGAAGGTATAGTAAGAAAGGCTTGCAAAAACATGATAATAGGTTGTGAATATTCTCCATGAAGATAAAATGTTGCACTTTAATTCTAAATCTTCTCAACGAACTGAAGAAAAGTTCAAGCTCTCTTCTGAAGTTTCTCAATGAAAAAGAAATAAGTTACAGATCAATTCTAATTTGTTCCAAGAAAATAAAAAGGTTCCACTTCAGTTCTGATTTTTCTCAAAGAGATGAAAAAATTTAAATTTCTGTTTCACAGTTTTCATAGAAGATAGAAAAAGTTATACTTTATTTCTGAGTTTTCTTAAAGAAGTGCAAAAATTTTCAAGTTCTCTTCTGAATTTTCTTAAAGAAGAGAAAAAAGTTAGCTCAATACTGAATTTTACCAAAGAAGAGTTACAGTTCAATTCTAGTTTTTCCGAAGAAAATAAAAAAAAACTTCCACTTCAGTTCATATTTTCCCAAAGACATAAAAATTTAAAGTTCTGTTCTAAATTATATATACACACACACACACAGAACTATCACCCTGAAACCGTTATATTAATCAAATAAAATATTATCATTTAATTCCCAGCCCTGGGAATTAAATAGCACATTAGTAGTCAATTACGAACCAAAACCATTAACGGATATATCTGTGTCATTAACGATGATAAATGTCTAATTATTAAAAGTGTTACTCTTAGAGGTGAATGGTCTACTCTGTCTTTGATTTTGAGTGCTGTTTATATTCACAATCAAAGGTATAACACTTTTCCATCTTCTACGAAAAATTTGGAACAGAACTTTAAATTTTTTCATCTCTTTGAGAAAAATCACAACTGAAGTGGAACCTTTTTATTTTCTTTGAAAGAATTAGAATTGAACTGTAACTTTTCTGTCTTCTACGAAAAAATTTAGAACAGAACTTTAAATTTTTTATGTCTTTGTCAAATTAAGAACTGAAGTGGAAGCTTTTTTTATTTTCTTTGGAAAAATTAGAATTGAACTGTAACTCTTCTTTGGTAAAATTCAGAATTGAGCTAACTTTTTTCTCTTCTTTAAGAAAATTCAGAAGAGAACTTTAACATTTTTGCACTTCTTTGAGAAAACTCAGAATTAAAGTATAACTTTTTCTATCTTCTATGAAAAATTTGGAACAGAACTATAAATTTTTTCATCTCCTTGAGAAAAATCGGAACTGAAGTGGAACCTTTTTATTTTCTTGGACAAAATTAGAATTGATCTTTAACTTATTTCTTTTTCATTGAGAAAATTCAGAAGAGAACTGGAATTTTTCTTCACTTCGTTGAGAAATTTTAGAATTAAATTGCACCTTTTCATCTTCATGGAGAATATTCACAACCTATTATCATGTTTTTGCAAGCCTTTCTTACTATACCTTCAACATTTTAAGATATTTTCATGATAAAACGTATCTGTATTGACCTCGGGTGTCCTTATGTTGCAGAAAGTTGGTAGTAGTAGTTTTATTTCATTTTTTTTTGCAATCCATTTGTACTATATCTTAAACATTCTCAGATATTTTCTTGATAAAATGTAGCTGTATTGAGCTCAGGTGTCCTTATATTGCAGTGAGTTGCTATTACTAGTAGTAGTATTGCGTGTCTTTGCGTGTCATTCATACTATAATATATAAATTTTCTAATATTTTCTCTATAAAACGTACTTTTGTTGACCTCAGATGGCTTAGTAGTGCAGTAAGTTGTTAGTACTAGTAGTATTATAAAGTATAACTTTATAAGAAAGTATAACTATAAAGTATAATTATAAAGTATACCTTTTTCAATCTTCTATGAAAAATTTGAAACAGAACTTTAAATTTTTTCATCTCTTTGAGAAAAATCAAAACTGAAGTGGGACCTTTTTGTTTTCTTGGAAAAAATTGGAATTGATCTGTAAATTATTTCTTTTTCATTGAGAAACTTCAGAAGAGAACTTGAACTTTTCTTCAGTTCGTTGAGAAGATTTAGAATTAAAGTGCAGCTTTTTATCTTCATGGAGAATATTCACAACCTATTATCATGTTTTTGCAAGCCTTTCTTACTATACCTTCAACATTTTCAGATATTTTCATAATAAAACATATCTGTATTAACCTCAGGTGTCCTTATGTTGCAGAGAGTTGCTAGTAGTATTTCTATTTCATGTTTTTTGCAATCCATTTGTACTATATCTCAAACATTTTCAGATATTTTCTTGATAAAGCGTAGTTGTATTGGCCTCAGGTGTCATTATGTTGCAGTGAGTTGCTATTAGTAGTAGTTTTATTTCATGTTTTTGCATGTCATTAATACTATAATCTATAAATTTTCTAATAATTTCTCGATAAAATGTACTTTTGTTTACCTCAGATGGCTTAGTAGTGCAGTAAGTTGTTAGTACTAGTAGTATTATCATGTTTTTGCAAGCATTTCTTACTGTACCTTCAGTATTTTCAGATATTTTCATGATAAAACGTATCTATATTGACCTCGGGTGGATTTATGTCACAGTGAGTTGTTAGTAGTAGTTCTATTTTCATGTTTTTTGCAGTCAATTTGTACTATATCTTAAACATTTTCAGATATTTTCTTGATAAGACGTAGTTGTATCGACCTCAGGCGTCCTTATGTTGCAGTGAGTTACTAGTAGTAGTAGTAGTATTATTTCATGTTTTTACATTTCATTCATACTATAGTTTATAAATTTTCTAATATTATCTCGATAAAACGTACTTTTCTTCACCTCAGTTGGCTTAGTAGTGCAGTAAGTTGTTAGTACTAGTAGTATTATCATGTATTAGCAAGCCTTTTCTACTATACCTTCAACATTTTCAGATATTTCCATGATAAAACAGATCTATATTGACCGCAGGTGGCTTTATGTCACAAAGAGTTGTTAGCAGTAGTTCTATTTTCAGGTTTTTTGCAATCCATTTGTACTATATCTTAAACACTTTCATATATTTTCTTGATAAAACGTAGCTGTATTGACCTCAGGAGTCCTTATGTTGTAGTGAGTTGCTAGTAGTTGTAATAGTATTTCATGTTTTTGCATGTCATTCATACTATAATCTATAAATTTCCTAATATTTTCTCGATAAAACGTACTTTTGTTGGCCATCGTCTTTAAACCTGGAATATAGACTGTACAAGGAAGTCAGATATTTTAATTTAAGAATCTATTGCTTTTCTTTGGAAGTTCAACTTTTGAATCATGAGATGGTCAGTGTCCAAAATTATTTAGGACAGATAAAAAATCTTATTCATCCCACTTCCCCCGGAAATGTCCTTGGCACTCAGAACTCTGCAGGTTACGTATTTAATGTAGTACTAAATACATCAAACTGTTTGAAGAAAAAATCAAAATGAACTTCTACTTTCAGAACTCCTTAACGAAGCCAAAAATGTAATATTATCCTGTTAACCCCGATGACATTGTCAAAGATGTCAGAGGTTATTGGTGTAAACAAAGGAAGTTCAATTTGATATCCAGAGGTAGGAGAAGGGAAACATCTCTTTATAAATGCAGGAAGTGTAAAAAAGACACAGAAATTTCCGCTGATCATCATGATAAAACTGTATATATTAGTGTATAGAATAAATAAAATTCAAGTAAAAGTTCTTGCATTTGGACCTTTGAGTATTGAGAATAATAAAAAGGTCATAGAATTTTATTTGAAATCTCGAAAAAACGCTTTTCGGTAGAACATTCACCGATCAATTGAAAATTTACTATAATGATAATAGTGATTTCTTATTTATTTTAACATTCCAACGTTGTAACGATAGTGCGAATCTGGTACTGCACAAAAATCTTCTTTATTCTGAAACATTCAACTGAAACATTTAGAAAGTCGTAATTTTCGGGTATGAAAAAACCTGAGATGGGTTCAGGTGAATCCAACTTTATTAAAAAAATCAAGGTTATTAATAAATTTGATCTTTTTAAACTGAGATGTTCATATTTCTGAAAATTAAAATCCAGCTTTATTAAAAAAAAATATGCAAAAATGTACCCAACCTAGATTCGTTTAACTTCACTAACATGATCCTCATATTTTTTTTAAGTTCCAGGAGGCACAATCTGTTTTAAACGATAGTTAGTGGAGGGATCTAGAATTAAGTGTAGAGAATGAGGTTACAATATCCAGTTTAGAAAAGTCACTAGACCGAGGGGAGAAAGATGAAACTCCAAAAACACTGCAGCTGGCAGAGGATGATAATACTAGGGAGATTCTCCTCCCACCCACTAAAAGACGGAAAGAAGCTATGGTTGAGGATGTGCAGCTGGATGAAGATACTATGGAGTTTCTCCCTCCGCCCACTAAAAGACGGGAAGAAGCAATAAAGGAGACATTTTTCAAAGATGAAGAAGACATCACCATCGAGACATCACCATCGGCTGAAGATGATGAAGTCATAATCTTAAAAACTATATAGTGTATAGATTTATGTGTAAATACATTATTTCAATAAAGCACTTTTTTGTATCTAGAAAATTGTGTCTTTTACAATCATACGATAGTTTTACAGCTAAAAACATATTGAAATTCATAACATGGAAAAAAACCTACTTTATTAAAAAAATATGCAAAAATGTACAAAAGGAAAAGGAATTTATTTTTAAAAAATATGCAAAAATGTACCCAATTACTAAAAGGAAATCCAATACTATTAATATAATCAGATGTATTTTAAAGGAAATTATTAAAAGGAAATCAAATATTATTAATAAAACCAGACATATACCTATGAAAGGTTAAGAGACCTAGCTTAGAAAATGTTATTACTGAAATCAGATGTATTTTAAACTGGGATGTTCATATTTCTGAAAACTAAAACCCAACTTTATTTAAAAAAAATATGCAAAAATGTACCCAAAAACTAAAAGGCAATCCAATATTATTAATAAAATCAGATGTATTTTAAACATGGATGTTCTTATTTCTAAAGATTAAAACCCAACTTTATTAGAAAATCAAATATTATTAATAAAAATAGACATACACCTACGAAAGGTTAAGAAACCTAGCTAAGAAAATGTTATTAAAAAATCTGATGTATTTTAAACTGGGATGTTCGTATTTCTGAAAACTAAAACCCAACTTTAGTAAAAAAAAATGCAAAAATGTACCTAATTATTAAAGGGAAAAAATATAATAAATCAGATTTATTTTAAAGAAAGAGTGTTCTTATTTCTGAAAATTAAAACCCAACTTTATTAGAAAATCAAATATTATTAATAAAACCAGACATACACCTACGAAAGGTTAGGAAATCTAGCTCAGAAAAGTCCAAAATAGCAAACCAAACAACCCAAATCATGAGTTTCATGCAACTCACATCTACGAAAGGTTAAGAAACCTAGCTAAGAAAAGTCTAAAATAGTAGACCAAACATCTCAAATCATAGATTTCAGACAACACACTCCTATGACAGGCTAAGAAACCTAGCTAAGAAAATTTTACTATTAAAATCAGATGTATTTTATACTGGGATGTTCATATTTCTGAAAACTAAAGCCCGACTTTATTAAAAAAAATATGCAAAAAATGTACCCAATTATTAAAGGAAATCAAATATTATTAATAAAATCAGATGTATTTCAAACATCGATGTTATTATTTCTTAAAATTAAAACCCAACTTTATTAGAAAATCAATTATTATTAATAAAACCGGACATGCACCTACGAAAGGTTAGGAAATATAGCTCAGAAAAGTCCAAAATAACAAACTAGACATCCCAAATCATGAGTTTCATGCAACACATATCTACGAAAGGTTAAGAAACCTAGCTAAGAAAAGTCCAAAATAGTAAACCAAACATCCCAAATCATAGATTTCAGACAACACACTCCTATGACAGGCTAAGAAACCTAGGTCAGAAAAGCGCAAAATAGTAAACCATGCGCGACAAATCAGAGGTTTCAGACATCACACATCATACGTTAAGAAATCTAGCTTAAAAGTGAATTTTTATGCTTTAAGTATGTCTTATGTCATTCTAAGACCTGTAAAAAAAAAGCTGAAATAAAATTATCATGTTAAAAAATAAAAAAAAGTTTAAAAAATAAACTTCAAAAAAGTATAAAAACGATGGGATGGGCCCAAACATTGGAGTGAGGGGCCCTTGGAGGTTGGGGAGAGAGGACCTTGGTGGTCGAGGTCCTTGGTGGTTGCAGTCCTTGATGGTTCGTACTCATAATCGTCTGACTAGTTGATTTCTAAGGGTTTCTAAGGATTGTTCTGAATTTCTTTATTAAAATTCATTTCTTGGCATCTAAATCTTTATGAGTATCAGCTTTTTATATTGACAACACTGCTTAAATTATAGTTTTGTAATATACAAAACAAAGCCGGGAAGTAAAGATAGGTTAATTCATAATGTCATCTTGTCACCAATGGCTCTATTCCTTTCAACTTTTTATCATACTCCATTGCCAAAAACAATATTTTATATTTCCCACATCCCATATTGTGTACATTTCTATTATAGCGACCACAGAGATTCACCCCAAATAATTATCCTAAAATTTCGATTAATCTCTGACGTTTACTTTTGTTGAAAGAGGTGTGGTCTTGTTCGTACACGGATTCAAGTCCTCTGATTGGTTGTCATCTTGTTCGCGATGTATTCTAACCCCTATGATCCTGTACTGGTAGTATTCTAGCTCATTAGAGGTCAATGATCTTGTCCCGGTTGTATTCACTGAGCGTATTGCGTCACCCCCGAAATTAGGTCAATGCCCATATATGGTGTTCTCCTCGTGGTATTACCTCTCCCCCTACTCACACCTTCCATAAAAACCTTATGTGCTCCTATGGCATAACTTACAGCACTTGCCCCCGGGCTTCGTGGGGCTGTGTCGACCCTGAAATTTTCATTTTCTGATCCTTGAACTATTTTGAACAGAATGGCTATCCCAAAATTTTCATCGGAGGTATATGAGGAAAAAAGGGCGTGGGGAGCTAGTTGCCCTCCGATCACTTTTGACTTAAACTAAATAAAAAAAAACAAGTTTTTTTTTACCTGAAAGTAAGGAACGACGTTAAAACTTAAAACGAACAGAAATTATTCCGTATATGAAAGGGGCCCCCCCCTCCTCAACGCCTCGCTCTTTGCGCTAAAGTTTTTCATTGATTAAAAAAATAGAGTTGTCAGAAAGTCAAACTTTAGCCTAAAGAGCGAGGCGTTCAGGAGGGGACAGCGCTTGCGTAATAAATATACGTAACTTACGAATTAACTTACGCAACGAACTTCTATATTAACTGATTTTTAATACGTATATTAGGGGGTTCACCCCCTATTCAATACCTTGCTCTTTAAGCTAAAGTCCGAATTTTGTTCCAATTCTTTAAAAATGACCCTTTAATCACAAAGGCCGTTAATTACAATAAATAGCTCTTATGAAAGTACTAAAAAATCTTTGGCTTAAAGAGCGAGGTATTGACTAGGGGGTGAACCTAATCATATACGTAATATTTTCTGTTCGTTTTAAGTTTTGATGTTGCTCCTTACTTTCAATTGAAAAACTTGTTTTTTTATTATTTAATTTCTAATCTTTTTCTTTAATAATGCTGGGAAATCCGGCGCCCCCTTCATAGCAATGTCGCTTCCCCCATGAAAACTTCCTTCATGGAAAGATCCTCCCGTATAATACTATATGTTAACATTGGGTAAAGTTCATAACTTTCAATCCTCCCCCCGGGGACTCCGGGGGATTAAGCCATCCGAAAAGACATAGTTATCATATTTTCGACCATGCTGAACAAAATGGCTATCTCAAAATTTTGATTGGGAGGGGGCCTAGTTGCTCTCCATTTTTTTGGTCACTTAAAAAGGGCACTAGAACTTTTAATTTTATTTCCAATGAGCCCTCCCACGATATTCTAAGACCACTGGGTCGATACGATCACCCCTGGGAAAAAAAAAACAAAAAAAAACAAAAAAACAAACACGCATCCGCAATCTTTCTTCTCGCAAAAAAATGCAAAGTTCCACATTTTTGCAGATAGGTACTTGAAACCTCTACAGTAGGGTTCTCTGATACGCTGAATATGATGGTGTGATTTTCATTAAGGTTCTATATCTTTTAGGGGGTCTTTCCCCCTTTTTTCTAAAATCAGCCAAATTTTCTGAGGCGCGTAACTTTTGATGAGTATGACTAAACTTGATGAAACTTATATATTTGAGCATTAAAATATGGTTCTTTTGATGCATCTATTGGTATC
Organism: Artemia sp. Kazakhstan ARC1039; assembly: GCA_029168905.1. Taxonomy (NCBI): domain Eukaryota; kingdom Metazoa; phylum Arthropoda; class Branchiopoda; order Anostraca; family Artemiidae; genus Artemia; species Artemia sp. Kazakhstan ARC1039. The sequence continues at coordinate 24,261 of JAQQPU010002517.1, read as the reverse complement.
AAAATTCCGTTTTTTAGAGTCTCGGTTACCATTGAGCCGGGTCGCTCCTTACTTACAGTTCGTTACCACGAACTGTTTGAAAAGGCATTAGAAAGTCCGATTACCAATCAAATGAATCTCCTCTGAAGTTTAGCGTTGCCTTTGATTTTTTATAGTGATTTTATTTTTAATGGATTTTTCGAAAAAATTAGTGATCAATTAAATCAGAGATTTTCTTTGAATGGCAAGAAACCCAAACGAGAATGCACTTAAATGCTTGCATTGTCGGTAATTACAGAAAACTAAGGAAGGGGAGGGGGTCAAAATGTATTTTTGAAAGTCTAGAGAGGGGGGGAATTTGTAGGCTATTTTTTTTTATTTCTTCCATAAAAATGCAAAAAAGGAGCTTTAATGAAAATACCCCAAAAACGTATTATTAAAAATTAGGGAGGGGGGATCTATGTGGCACATTCTATCCCCTGCCCACCTTCCCCAAGTGATACCACTGATTCATTGATTCAGAATAAGATATCACATTATATCACTGAACACTGATGCTCTGCTTGGTAATGCGGGTCCCAGGGAACTAAAACACTTACTCGTTTTAATAATTATAGTTTCCATGGAATAGCTCAACTACTCTTTGTATTTCATTTTAATTTCTTTACTATTGTTAACGTAAATACCAACATTTGTGCAAGCTTCCTTCTGCTGTTTTATTCTTTACAACTAATGTTCATCTATCAATTCATTTGCCTTCCCTACACTAAAAATTGTTTTTAGAAGGGATTTTTTCAAACAAACGTTATCATGAACATCCGAATCACGCAAAGATTTTAATTATTAGGTTGTCTATCGTGTCCAACTAAGAGTCATATATTTTGTCTTTATACTGGTTTTGGTTTTTCTATTGACTATGAAATATATGGCAGGAAAGGGCTGTGTCCATGATTTTATTCGGGGGGGGGGATACTTCATTTAAAAGGGAGAGGGTTTAAACAAAAAACTTTTTGAAACCCTTCAAAACACTGTTTATATGTATTTTGGTTGTGTTTAACGAGTCGGACAAATATTTTTTTTTTTGGGGGGGGGGGGGGGGGTAAACCCTCTACCCCCCTAGATACGGCCTTGAATTTTAGTAGCCGTATTTTTTTATCCCAAAATATCAAGACTGGTTTTTGGCAATATATTGCCATGGCAGGGGAATCTAGATACGAAATAAAGGGAGAGACAGAAAGAGAGGGAGAGAGACAAAGAGTCCAATCTCATCCTCCACCCCACCCTGCTCAAAGCTTCATTCTTTGCTTCCTCTCATAGAATTTTAATCTCCTTCTAATCCTTTCTTATGACTTCTTCAGAGCTTGTACCGCGCGACCTGTTTTTTATTTGGCGTAAAAACATAAATCTTGGCAGTCTATCATCCTCCATCTACAAAACATTTCTTTTCCTAAAGCCATAGAAAAAAAATTGAACCGTATACTTTGAGCAGGTCCTGATATTCTGCACAGATCGGCCCTCTACAAAACTTCTAGCCTTTCTTCTTTGACCTTTCAAAGCCGCAACGTTCCAGGGCCATACTTGATCAGTATTATTATCCTGTTTCCCAATATCCTTATCTTATTTCGTAGACTTATCTCCGATTCTTCCAATCATTTTTCAGCCGCGAAAAAACCTCCTTCGCCTTGGCTATTTTACATTTCACACCCACCATATTTACTAAATTTGCTAACCAGGTTATTGAAGCAAGCCACTTGATTAATGGTTTTTAGGACAGCCTAAAATCCATTCCATTTGGCTAAGATTTATACATAGGCAACCCATAGGCTATCATCTGAATAAAGTAAGTCTCGGCAAACTTTTCCATTTGATACCGATTTGATACCATTCTTTTACATAACTTTTTGACGTAATCCTCAGGACAAAGTCAATCAAAATAATCCATATAAACCGGGATAAACCAGAACGTAGCTAGACTCTTCATTCTCCCCCAGACCATCTGCTAACCTTATTTCCTACCTTTAGAGAGAGAGGGAGAAAGGAAAAAGAAAGATTCACTAGCATTTAAATGGTAGCCTTCTAAATAAAATTACATTTTGAAGTTAATTAGCACACATCCATGAAATTGATAATTCAGACTGGGTTATGCTTCCAGCATTGGGATCGTGAAACTGAGGAGAAAAATCTTCCCGAAGTTTTTTTTAAATTCCAGCTTTTTTCCAAAAAAGTAGAACTTTTTTTTCTCTAGCCTAATGAATAGTTAAAAAAAAAAAGCAAAACAAAACCATTCTAGCTACAAAAATAAACTTCTAATGAATCACGTAGAACTTCTTAGGGAAATGAGGTCAGATTTTGTTTCTCCTTTGGCGTAGATACACTGAATGTTAAGAGGAGAGCGACCCTTGGTTTCACTATAGACATTCGCTTTTGTTTCTTGTGTTATAACGTCAGTGCTGGAAGTTTGTTTATGATGTGAGTTGTTTCTTATTTATTTATCTTCGTGTGTTTAGTTGTCATATATTTTTTATATGTGTTATTTTTTTTAAAAAACGTTTTTTTCGTGTTTTTTTTTCGTTGAGAAAGGCTCCCGGACGTGTGGCCAAAATATTCGGAATATTGTTTAATTAAAGTGTTGATTTGTTTTTACTTATTTTTGTTTCACTGCTCTATTAAAATTAAAACCCGTTTTTTCTTGCTTAATTTTTCGTAAATGGAAAAGCAGTGTGGTCTAGTAAATAATTTGGGTCCAAAGAACTTGTTATCAGAGTATCTACCAGAGCATATTTCCAGACCTACACCAAAATTGTTGAGAAGCAAGAGCTAGTGTCTCAGTGGTCAGACTAGAACCTGAGGATACCTGACCTTACTTCTGTCAGGGAACTTCCAATTCTTGTTATCAAATTATTCAAAAGAAGAGATTATAGAATTTAAACAAAACTTCGTGGAAATTAAGGGTTGGTTTCCTGGCTGTACATTGTGGATGTTCATATCTGACCCCACCTTTATGGGGAGCATCTAAAAAAAGCTTATTACATTCAATCAAACTGTGTGGGTGTTAGAGTAAACTCCCTAATTGGGCCTTGTGGTGGTCCAGGTGTGACCTACTCTCTGAGAGGGGAGAGAGAAGATCCCTAAATGCATGTCATACCAGCAGCCATATCAGATAGAAAACCTGGTTGCATAAGAGTCAAACTTTTTTGAAATAAGAGCTACTGTCGCAAGTAGAGATGACCCTAAAGCTCCGGTACCCACACCATATATGGGCATAGAACCACGTGGTTTATGGTTTTTGTCAGTGAGAATGAAAAAACAGGAACTTTCTCACATTTATGTCTGTTTGTTGTCAGTGAGAATGGAAAAACAGGAACTTTGTCACATTAATGGATTATTGAGTCTAATGGGGGCAGGTCAATGACCTCTTTCTCCATGGCCTCTTTCTCCAGGTGTGTTTTTGGCACGCTCTCAGCGAATGTTATGAGTTTCCAGGAAACAGTTAGATCACATGTTTCCTTCTCAGCCAATAAGAGGGCTGGTTACATATCCTTTATTTTTAGTTTAGTTTTAGCTAGTTTTAGATTAGAGTTTTAGTTTAGCTAGAGTTTTACTAAAGAGTTTTAGTTAGAGTTTTAATTTAGCACTTTAATTTAGTTTTAGTTTAGTTTAGTTTAGATTTTAGTTTAGTTTTAGTTTAATGTTTAGTTTTATTTTAGAGTTTTAGTTTATTTTAAGTTTATTTATTACCTTTATTTTTAGTTTAGTTTTAGTTAGTTTTAGATTAGAGTTTTAGTTTAACTAGAGTCTTGCGAAAGAGTTTTAGTTAGAGTTTTAATTTAGCACTTTAATTTAGTTTTAGTTTAGTTTAGTTTAGATTTTAGTTTAGTTTTAGTTTAATGTTTAGTTTTATTTTAGAGTTTTAGTTTATTCTAAGTTTATTTATTACCTTTATTTTTAGTTTAGTTTTAGTTAGTTTTAGATTAGAGTTTTAGTTTAGCTAGAGTCTTGCGAAAGAGTTTTAGTTAGAGTTTTAATTTAGCACTTTAATTTAGTTTTAATTTAGTTTAGTTTAGATTTTAGTTTAGTTTTAGTTTAATGTTTACTTTTATTTTAGAGTTTTAGTTTATTTTAAGTTTATTCATTACCTTTATTTTTTAGTTTAGTTTTAGTTAGTTTTATTTTAGAGTTTTAGTTTAGCTAGAGTCTTGCGAAAGAGTTTTAGTTAGAGTTTTAATTTAGCACTTTAATTTAGTTTTAATTTAGTTTAGTTTAGATTTTAGTTTAGTTTTAGTTTAATGTTTAGTTTTATTTTAGAGTTTTAGTTTATTTTAAGTTTATTTATTACCTTTATTTTTAGTTTAGTTTTAGTTAGTTTTATTTTAGAGTTTTAGTTTAGCTTGAGTTTTACTAAAGAGTTTTAGTTAGAGTTTTAATTTAGCAGTTTAGTATAGTTTTAGCTTAGTTTAGTTTAGAATTTTAGTTAGTTTAAAAGTTTAGATCTTAGTTAGTTTAGTAGTTTAGATTTTTAGTTTAGTTTAAGTTTAATGTTTAGTTTTCTTTTAGAATTTTAGTTAGATTTTCAGTTTAATTTATTTTAGTTTAGTAGTTTAGATTTTAGTTAGTCTAGTAGTTTAGTTTTTTAGTTTAGTTTTAGTTAGTTTAGTTTTAGTTAGAGTTTTAATTTAGTAGCTCAGTTTGGTTTTAGTTTAGTTTAGTTTTATATTAATGTTTAGTTTTAG
>JAQQPU010002516.1:37201-67088 GCA_029168905.1 Artemia sp. Kazakhstan ARC1039 | reverse complement strand
GGTGTTAGTTGCCTTCCGATCAATTTCGACTATTAAAAAGGGCACTTGAATTTCCCATTGAATGAGTTTTTTTCGAAGTTTCTACGACAACTTCTTCAATCCAAAGTGCCCTGATCTAAAGGAAAAAAATAATAAATAATACATTGTGCCAACATCGTTCTTATATGTCCCCAGGGCATAACGTAAAACCCTTGCCCAGAGGGCACTGGGGGAGTGTCGTCCTCAAAAACATAATTTCTATCTGGAAATCAACTACGCTGAACAAAATGACTATCTCAAAATTTTGATTGGATGTGTTTGGAGAAATGGTGGGCGTGGAAGTGGTGTTAGTTGCCTTCTAATTACTTTCGACTATTAAAAAGGGCACTAGCCGTTCCAATGTCCAATCGAATGAGCCCTTTTCCAAGTTTCTATGACAACTCCTTCGATACAAAGTGCCCTGGTATTGAAGAAAAAAAAATAATGATAATACATTGTGCCAACATCGTTCTTTACTTAGGCAGCGCGATTGCACTGCCTATGATACATTTGAACAAATCCCCACCTAACAAATTTAAACAGTCAGATTCCACTTTGATTGTCCTTGGTATTCTAAAACTTCTGAATCAATAAAACTGAGTAGTCAACGATTAACTAATCAGTGCTTTCAGTCAAGAATAGTAGTAAACAGGGACGTAATTTGCCATGGAGCAGGGGGGCAACTGCCCTTCTCAGACCAAAGTTTACCCGAACTCCCCGCTGTAATTTACTGTCTTCAAAAGTCTTGTCAATACTAAGATAGACAGAAACAGATCAGTTTTCTTTAGCGTACCTTTGTCTTTATGGTACTATACGGTTCATTTTTCGATGTCATTTTCACTTGACTTGGAAAAATCTGTTCCAGCCCCCCCCCCCCAACCCTCTCCGAACTTTGGTTAAATCACGCAACTGGTACCTAACCTGGTTTATCAATCAAAATAGGTTTTCAATTTATTTTAATGAAATGTAGACCAGAAATTTTCTTGAACAAAAAAAGAATGTGGGTATCTCTTTCCGGCCTTAATTTTGATATGAATCAAATTCAATAAAACCTGAGAAAGTAAGTTAGATTTCTGCTTGCATACCCGTACGTATGTTGACCCTACTTATGTAAACCTTGTTTTCAGTGTCAAAGCTAGAGGGCTTTTGAACTATTTTGATTCATTTAATCCTTTGCGACCTGAATTATTTTTTTCCCAACAAAGCAAAAAAAAGGTATATTTTTTCACTCTAAATTTTAATAAATATCAAACTCGTTAAAATTTAAGAAAAGTATGGTCAACATGTATACATGTGTTGGATAAGAGATCCGATTAAACGGCAGAAAATCCAAAACGGGTACCTACTTTCTTAGAAATACTAGAAAAACCCTTTAACTTTTCCCGTTTTGTGCCGGAGATAATTTGTCTCAAATTCGTTTCGTTACGAAACTTTGTCTCAAATTTTGTCTTTAGGATTAAATGGAGCAGACTTTTCTTTTTAAAGTTCAGGAAAGGGCAGTCCCTGAAAATATTTTAGCATACCTGTTAGGAAAACGTTAACAAACAGCTCAAAGCAAAGATCATTCGAACAATTTGGCAGCTTTTGGAGTTTCTGTGATGCTACCCGCTTTGATAAAAAAGCTTGCCGATACAGGCGATGTAAAATTCATTTGTAACATTGGCTATTGTTGGTAACTTTTGAAATACTCTATCTGTTGTTTTGAATACACAAAAGCTCATTGTTAATACATATTTATTCCCTCATTTCTTTACAAATTATGTCAACAGTCAATTTTTGGCGAATGCATGAAAGGAAAATAAAAACAAGCTTTACATATTCAAAACAGTTATATAAAGCACCAACACTCTATAAAACAAACACCTATAAATTTGTCCAATTAAAATATATTTTTGGAATTAGCATTCAATTAAAACTGGTATTTAAAAACTTTTATAAATCAGACATATTAAACTTATACTTATAAAAATAACTAACGACTCGGTAGAATTCCTATAAGATGTTCATCGGTATAGTAACAGAGGGATATATTAACGAAATATTTTAAGATATTCATGGGGATGGCGACCACCGAATTTAGGAAACTTCACGTTATACGAAATAAACGTTGCCAAAAAATTTGGCTTTTCGTCAATCCCGCTGGGGCCAAACTAAAAGCAGCGCGTACCAGGTCCGTATCCGGGATTTTTTTCCGGGAGGGGGGGGGGGGACACAAAAACATATTTTAAGGGGGGGGGGGGGGTTACAAAAAACTTCAAAAAAGAATAAAAAATTAGTTTTTATTGATTTTTGTTACGTTTTTACAAGCCGTACAAACATTTCGGGGGGGGAGTTAACCCCTCCCCCTGGATACAGTCTTGGCACGTACTCAGAAAGAGGCGGAGTGAGGTCATAAGAACAGATGTAAAGGAAGTAGGAAATTCGCGGGAGGAGTCAATAATGAAACTCTGAACACAGTAGGGTTTAAAAGGAGCTTGCTCAGATGTGAAGGCGACAGGCAGCTCGGTGTTGCCATGAGCAGTATTAGTATCAAGTTTTAGAATATGTTTAATTAACATTTAAGTTTATAGTCAATGACTCAAATATGAACTAATTGAGAAAGAATATTAGTTAAATCAGTGATAATTTATTTAAAAAGTATTAGTACTAGTAGCATTATAATAATAGTACTGAACAAAATTAAGCAGGGCATAAAGCAGTGGGGTGAGAAGAGGTCAAAAGCAGGGTTGCCACCCCTAGGGATTTATCACTATTTCTAGTGATTTTTTAATTTGCCTAAATAAAGACATCACTAGATCAGCACATAAATCACTAGACTATTGAAGAAAATCACTAAAGCAACCCAAAAATCATTAAAATTTAGTGATGTTTTCATCGCCGAGTGGCAACTCTGGTCACAAGAAATTGAAAGAAAATAGAACTTCATGAAAGGGAGTGAAGTGAAGCTTTAAATAAAGTGACTAAAACCTAACAACTAGTTTCTATACAAAACAGATACAGCAACTTCTTATTTCAGTGCTTTTCAAAGTAGATATTTGGATGCCTATAATGTTTTTTTTAAATGGACAAGCCTCGAAAAATTCGTGTACTAACTGGTAAAGGCATCAAGGTAGAGGCGACAAGAATATATACAGTACTATGCTTCAGTCAGAAATTTACCTTTAAAACAATATTTAGTCGGTTACATGAGACTTTACTTGACCTCATATCATAGACCATATTTGAATATTTAAACTTAGCACTAATATACACTAAAACTTTAAACTTAGCACTAATATACTAATAAAGAAAAGTTTTAATCATCCCATTTTTTTAGATGTAATATTAGGGATTTTTTTTAATCCCTTACCGTTCAAAATCCCTTACCGTCAAGACTAAAAACAGTCAAGTAATGGTTTTCATTGATTGTTTACAAGTTTCAAAAAAATTTGTCTAAAACTCTAAATGACCTACACATCCTAATAAAACTAAAATATCATGAAAGTATTTTAAATCATCCAAGTTGAAAGGTCACTATATTTACATTTAGGAAATCATTTTTTATGAAGTTGAAATTCTTGACATTGCAGGCTAGAAATTGGACATTATTGTTTTCAATGAAAGTGTCAAAATATGTGTTTGAAAATTGAATGATTAAATTCAAAATAAATGAACTAAAATATCATGCAAGTACTTGTTCTTGCTGAATTTGAAATATGTCGTTTCTTCATTGAGAATTTTTTTTTTTTTAAACAATTCAAAATCTTCGACCTCCGAGCCAAAAAATAAAAAAACACTTATAATTCCTATCATTTAATGTTTAAAAAAAGTGTTGATAAAGTTTTGTAAATTTAAATCAAAATTTTGTTTTATATATGATATGTAATAATTTAGGGTAAACACAGACGGGCATGCTTTTTTGAATGCTTCAAAATTTTGCAAAGATTTTATTTTGTCAAAGATAATCCCTGTTCCTGGTTCAAGATGCAGGTCACTGAAGATTTTATTAATTACAAAATCAGTTTGAATAGTCTTTAACTTTAAGGCTAAAAACATGGTTCAGTGTTTAAAAGAAAATTCGAATTAATTCAAAAGTCGACAATCGAACTTGTTTTTTTTTTTATAACTTGGGCAATGCATATCAGTGTGATTGCACATGCATATCTGGCACAAAAAATTTTGCTGCTCCGCCAATCCTCCTTTTGAGAACAAGCATCCCCCAAAATTGGCTTTGAGAGCCAATTATCACAGAAGTATAGACATTTCAGATTAAAATTTTAGGTGAGACAGTGGCGATTTTAGATTTCATACTCCTGCTATCTACGATGAAAGAAACATTTGAGATGTTACAATTATTCGATTGTCTATGATTAATAATGAAGGTCCAAAATCACCATATGCTAACCCCAAACGCATACAAAAAGTTTTAGACCCGGAACGAGTAGGTATGTACTGTGAGAAGCATTTAGGGTGAGCAAAATATGAAGGGCGTTTAGAAATATAGCCAGAATATGGGAAATGCACACTGCCATCTATTCTTCTTAATGGGAAATCAAGGCGCGCCCTCTAAAATTTTCAGATGATGAAGAAGTTTAGGAACACGATAAAAACTCTTGACGACCTTTACAAGGGCATTAAAAATTATAAATTTTAGTGTTTCAACAATTATCTTACAACTTTGCTCAAATCAGCTATAGCCACTACATAAATAAGCCTTAAACAGGGAACGAAATCACGTGAAAACATAAAACAAATCATGACTTAACTACTTAAATTACATCATTTACACATTTACAAACAGAAACAGGCACTATATTCCCGAAAAAGAGCAATGAGCGACATCAGCGGAATGGATTCACATTTTTAGCACCACAAAAAAGCGTGTTATTTGCATTTTGCTTTAAAGTTCGTTAGAGGAGTGAGATGTATGGGAACAGATCGGGGTTTTTCCTAGGGGGAGGGCAACTGACCATTTAGGAGGGGGGATTACTGTCTTGTACCACAAACCAACATTAATCTTGTTTTTCAGGAATTTACAGGAAAGAGTAATGAGTTTTCTAAGGGGCCACTGCACATCCTGCCAGTAGTCGAACGAGGGCTGGAAAATGGTTAGAAAGATAAAAGAATTGAAAAATTACTGAAAAAAAAGATTAAAGGATTAGAAAGATAAAGGCTTAACGAGTAAATACAATCACAATAGTAGTCAAGGTTGTGCAAGAACGAGCAGTAGTCAACTTCCATCTTTCAAATCTATCAATTATACCAAAATTCAATCTTATTTCCCCCCAAATCGGTAACAATGTATATTTTGAGCGTGCTTATAGCATCACATTCCCTTTCCAGTACCTATATACATATAGGAAGGGAGGGGGGGGGATAAATTTTCTATTTCTGCCCTCCACCAAGACGACTGTCTTCTTGCAGTCAAAAAATCAGGAAGTTAAGGTCGTTTTTGTTTCTATTGTTTCAATAAACGATAGGTTGGGGGAGAGCTGATTGTCACAGAAAGTGGTTCTAAGAGTTTTTACAACCCGGATTTACTTGGAATTTGGCAAACACATTTCCAGGAATTAGGCTCTTAAGACAAATACCCCTGTAAAAATAAGTCGGTCACTAACAGGTGGTTTTCAATTTAGCTTTGTACATTTTTCTCATTTCCCTACATTCAGATAAGAACATCTACTTTGTAACTTTTTTCTTTTCATATCTTTTATTATTGTGAAACCTAACTTCGATTTTCAATAAAGGGGCCCCTCCTTTGAAAAAAAAATGTATGAAAAAAAACCATGAAATTCAAAGGTAGAACTTCATTTGAAGCGTAATATCTGGAAGCAGGGGGGGGGGTATCGAACAGTTTAAGTTTATTATGTTTGTCCAACTAGAAGTTTCAAGGAATAGGACAAAGAAAAAACCTCGTAAGAGTTGGATCTTCAGCTAAGGCGACTAAAAACTACTAGCACCACCTAAGTATAGGGTCTGACTCATGGGGTGGTGTCAATTTCAGAGCAGTGTCCATTTCAAAGAAAATTGGATATTTGACATGATTTATCTACAATTTAATAGGATTAAAGCTGAAGTTTCTCTATGAGCGATAACTAATCAACATTTTTTATTTTCAGGAACTATTTTAACCGCGCCTGCAGGAGTAGCCTGTCTATTACTGCAGCCTGTCCCAAGCCAGTTTAAAGTGGGAGGGTTGGGCTGTGGGCCTGCAACCCACACCCGTAAGAAGACTATACGCAACAGAAACATCAAAGAAACAAAGCCTCGAATCTAATATAGACTCAACGACGACGACTGCCTGTCCCGGACAAGATTTCTAACTGGGAAAAATACTCTCAGGCTTGGGTTTTGGAATGTCCGTTCAATGGCCCAAGCATCAAAAACTAAACAAGTAGTAAATGAAATGATTGGATATAATCTAGACTTACTTTCTTTATTGGAAGTGAGATGGACAGGTGCGGGATCAAATCAACTATTAAATGGCTACAACATTATTTTGAGTGGAACCGATTCACGAAAAGAACAAGGAGTAGCTCTCATCATGACAAAAGCAGCCAAAAAGGCCATGATCAAATGGTCCCCATCTCAGCCAGAATCCTCATTGCTAGATTTACTGGATTGCATGCCAAGCTGTCTGTGGTAGTTTGCTATGCCCCGACCAATGAAGCAAATGAAGAGGTAAAAAACCAATTTTATAGAACCTTACAAGGGGTAACTAACAATATACCTAGGCATGACATAACATGCGTCATTGGAGCCTTTAATGCAAAGATTGGAAACGACCGGGATTATTGCCCCAAGTAGGCTACTAGGTAACCATGGGCTTGGAGACCGAAATGAGAATGGTGAATTACTCGTTGATTTTGCAGCAGCCAATGATTTAATTGTTGGTGGGATTATTTGCTCATTTTGACATCCACAAATATTCTTGGACCTCCCCTGATGGTTTAACTAAACATCAAATACACCATTGTTTGGTTAGCCGTAAGTGGCGCTCAAGCCCCATTGATGTACGATCGTATAGAGGTGCTGATGTAGGATCTGACCACTCACTTGTGATGGCAAAATTTAAAATCAAGTTGAGAAATACAAAGAAGACTCCTCGTCCCGACCCTCTTTTTGACTCAGACAAGCTGCTAGACAAAAACATTGAAGCACGATTTTGTGGTAGAACTTTCGAATCGCTTTCAAGCTTTCTCTCAACCAGAACAGTTAGATCAAGAACACATGTGGAAGGACAAGAAGACTTGTTTTTCAATCGGCTGCCTCAGAAATCCTTGGCTACAGAAAGAGCCCGAAAGATCAGTGGCTTTCAGACAAGACATGGGCCCTCATAGAGAAAAGAAAATGTATAAAACAAACCCTTCTTCAGAATCAAGTACCAAGCCAAATGATCTTTAAAAGTTACAGTTACAGAGAAGCAGACAAAGCGGACAAAAAAAGCGCAAGAAATGACCACCGTTGTCAAATTGAATGACGGCAAAACTTGCAGAAGAAGTTGCCAAAAGAGGTGATTCTAGAGCTCTTTATAGGATAACAAATGAAATAGTTGGAAAGAAACGCTTCCAAGATGGCCCCGTTAGGAACCCTTCCGGTGCTTTAAAGACAGAGCCAGAGGTTGCAAATGAAATATGGGTGTCACACTTCGAGAAAATTCTGAATAGACCTCCACAAGAAAACCCCCCGAATATCCCAACGATACCGTTTTTTCCCCTGAATATCAGTGATGAGCCAACAAGTATTATGGAGATAAGTACTGCAGCAAGGAAATTGAAAAACAGAAAATCGCCAGGTGAGGACCGAATAACAGCAGAGATAATTAAGGCATCAATCCCAGGACAAATCTCACACTGGGTCATGTTCTTTACCAAAATTTGCGAGAATAGAGAAGTACCAGCTGAATGGAAGAGTAGTTTACTCGGCAGACTTTTCAAAAGGGGTGATTCTACTGTTCCTGGAAACTGGCCAGGAATCAGCTTACTACCAGTGTCCGAGAAAGTGCTTTGTCATGTTATTTTGGAAAGGATACAGACCGAACTAGATAAACACCTGAGAGATGAACAATATGGGTTCCGTGCAGGACGTTCCTGTGCGGATCTTATTTTCACTTTACGCATGCTCACAGAGGAAAGTCAAGAGTGGCGGTCCAAAATATACATGGCTTTCATCGACTTACAAGATACTTTGGAATCTTATCTGGAGTTAAACAGGGATGCGTGTTATCACCACTGCTCTTTATAATAGCTATTGACTATACCCTTCGCAACACAAAAACAGCTGGCATTAAATTATCATCCGGTGTAACAGTCAGTGATTTAGATTTTGCAGATGACATAACATTAGTTCAGGGTTGCAAGCAACGTTTGCAGTACTTCATTCATAGGGTCAGTGTGAAAGCCAGCCAGCTTGGTCTTAAAATAAATGCAGGAAAGACAAAAACCATGGCAACATCCAATTCGCCCCTACATATCAAATGTGCTGGTGAGGAAATTGAACAAGTTATTGAGTTTAAGTATTTGGGCAGCATCCTAGAGAATACTGAATCTACCACAAAAGAAGTCATAACTAGAATAGGACAAGCTAACGCAGCCTTCAATCAACTGAAAAGAATCTGGAAATCCAGGAATTATTCAAATCGCCCGAAGTTGTGTTTACTCAACAGTAACGTTTTACCAGTCCTCCTGTATGCCCCTGAGACTTGGCACTTAAACATTCAACAAGAAAAGAAGATTCTTGCTTTTAAGAACAATTACCTCAGGAGGATTCTGAATATACATTGGTCGGAAAGGGTCTCAAACGATACCATTCGGAGAATCACCAATCAACCACTAATAGCCGACACCATCAGATCCCGTAGATGGAGGTATCTCGGACACGTTTTAAGAATGAAAAACCATCGAATCCCGAAGTCTACACTTGAGTGGCAGCCAGTTGGAAGCCGGAAGTTAGGGAGACCTCGAAACACATTGAGGCGAACCTACAACAGTGACCTATGCCGCCTGAATGCCTCTCTCCAACCAGATTGGGAAGATGTATACGCAGCGGCTCATCTCAGACCCGATTGGCGAATATTCACTGATACCCTAGGCGCCCCTGGCGACACAGGCTGATCTAAGGTTTAAGGTAATTTCAAGGTGAAAATCCAGCCTGAACAAAGTAGGTCTAGGTTAGCTTAGGAAAACCTTTGTAAGTTAAGAAAGTTTGTCAAGTTTATGCTAGTAGGCCTGCTGGGGACAGAATTCTGCTTTTACATACCCTCCTCTACCAGCTAAAGTACCTGAAAAGAAAAATATACAGCATTTTTGGGTCAAAAAGTTTGCCAAATGATAGATGGCATTTGCGATTTTTCTTTCAACACTGGCGTGAGTTTTCTTATAACTTTCGCCTACTCTTTGAAAAAGGATTTATTAAACAAGAAAATTCCCGAACATACGGATTTCACAATGCTATTTTAATTTACTGGCCTGAACATCCTCAATTTTGATCCAATTATCACATTAAAGATCCACCCATAAAAATTATCTAAAATCGAATACTAATTTTTGCACGTTTTTTTCCATATTTCGTTGTTTTTAAACATGTTCCATATTTCGTTTCCATATTTCGTTGTTTTGTAATATTCTTTTCTCGTCGAAAAACATTGAACTGTAAATAAGGCTAGATATATCTTCAAAACAAAACTTAAATACTTCTTTTAATGTTTCAAAAATACAAAAATTTTTCCAAAAAGTACCAACAGTATTCCAAACTTATTCTGAGGTAAATAAATAAGGGGAAATGAAAAACCAACTGGAATGTAGGGTGAACTAAAGAAGAAAGGGAAATTATGGAAATAAAAACAACAAACTGGATAAAAGAAGCACATATAACAAAGCAACTCAGACCATGGTCAAAATAAGCAACTCCACCCAAAGGAATATAAGCTCTGCAGCACATAAAGAAAAAACAGCACATTCGCGCATCCTATGGCAGTACAAATCCTGTGCATACTTTGTACTGTTTAAGTATTCTCATCGCTATTATCTTATAAACACAGCAATTTCTATATATAGTCAACAAGTATAATCTCAAGTTCCGGAGTCTAAAGAATTAATAGCACTTTTCACAATTCACAAAAAGCGTTTTCTCTACAAAATTTATTAAATTGTTATGACTTGTGATTGGATATGAGCCATGTAAGACCTTCATAAAGACCATCACCGGTTGTTGCACACGCTGGTTGAATGTACCAGTTCCTATCACGAATACGTGTTAAACCCAACTTCTCTTGTATCTCATGTGGCTTCATTGCTAAAACAAAAAGGCATTTCAACCTGTGCTCCCCTTAAGGTTTTTTGTACCATTAAAGTATGATGTTGTAGCAACCAAAATAGATATGTCAAATACAGTAACGCAGGTACGTTACAAATAAATTAAAAAAATAGAGTAACACAGATGTGTAACAAATACAATAAAAAAACAAAAACACTACAACTATTATAAATAATTAAAAATAATGTCTTATTTATTTCACTGGATTTACGTGTTCCTCCTTACAATATAAAGTCAAAAATAAAATACACATTATGCATGGTTTTCAAAAGCAAAATTAGCAAAAGCAAAAAAAAAATTAACAATATGAAAACGAGTTAAAAATAAAAAAAAAGTTATAAATAAAACATAATACCAATGTAAAAAATAATGAAAATAGAAATAACATAATGACTAACAACAAATGACACAATATCCCTTTGTATATACTGCTTAGTGCGAACTGGAGGAAAACAGTTTGCCCTCTTCTCTCAAAAACAAATAGATGTAGATACCGATTTTTGTTAGGTTTCCTGAAGTTCGTTTTCTTCCTGTCCGTACCGCTCTATTGTCTGTCATCGTAGATGCTAATTTTTGTAAATAAGCTTTTCTGGAAAAGCTTTTTGACAGTTGAAGACCAGTGAAGTCTGTTTTGTTACCTTTATAGATACTAGGACGTACCTCAAAAAGTATAGCTGGTTAACTTCAAACTTAAACATAAAATTCTTACTTAAAATTGAATTTTAATTTAGATACTAGGTTTTGGGAGAGGACAGCCCTGTGTATGGGATTATCAGCGGATTTAAAGTGAAATGTTTCTCAATACGCTGGCAATGTTTTGCCACCATAACTTACCCTTAAGTTGAATTTACATAACCTTATAAACCTTCGACAGTAATGGATAAATTGAAATATCGACTCGTTTTTTGATAGATGGGTTTTAGATTAGTTGATAGATTTATTTTTCTTACGGGAACTATTTTCTTTTTTATGTAAAAAAAAACTCTCCCATGTCTGTTTTTATCCTCAAGCACCACCATACCCCCAATGATATTGCACCAAAATGTTTAATATAGACAAAATTCCTTTTGAGTATTCCTCCAGGGTCAGCATGACCCCCACAGTCCTAGGAACAATGGTCCTAAATTATATGAATTACCCCCTTTTCACAGTTATTTTTAGTAGAAACTGCGGGCATGTTCGGTCTTAGTTGTTCGATCAGCTTGAAACTCTTAAGAGATTACTGTCTAGACCAAGATTTCCGAGAATTTCCCAAAGGTGCGCTGAAACAACAGGAACAACAGAAACCACAGGCATGCCAAAATAAATCTAAAGATGTTTTGTTCAAAAAAAAATCAAAATGAATCATCTATACAATCTCGGGAATGGCTGGGTAGATCAAATTAAAACCTTCAGAGAATGTTGAAGAGGGAGTAAAATGTGCATCGAGAGTAAAATGGGTGGAGTAAAAGTACTCAAAAATGAAGGGGGGTCATTCTAAACCCATTGTATGGGTAGCGGAAATTAGGATGACTCGGCGAGAATGTCAAGATTCGTTGAATCTCTTGACTTGAGTTGTTACCCAAAACGACTTTATTTGAACCCAAAATCTTGGTAACAAAATTCTGGCTTTTGTCGAAAATAGACAAAAAAACAATAATAGATATTGTTACCTTACATAATAATTTATTGGTGCCCTCTGTACATAACAATAATGCCCTAAGAGGAGCATGAGCAAAAAAAAAAAAAAAATGGAAAGGGCACCGACAAAATTAAACACAAGTATTGACAACTTTAACTTTTAACCACTCACTCAACATGGGTCAGATATTATAACGTTTCGTGACTTACGACACCAGGCACTTAAAAGAAGACAAATCAACGGAACATCGACAATTCTGTTGCAGCAGTCAGCAAACCTAAGCGACAGTACATGAAAAATCTTCAAAACACTGTACCGTTGGAAAACTTAACCATTACAAGTCCAAACAGGGATAGCGAGAAAATACTTGCAGAACTCGAAGAACAACGATCCAATTTACAGCTTGTCAGAGGCGGAGAAAATTTTCCAAAAAGGAGTCAAAAAACCACATGTGGTACAAAAAATACACCACAAATCCTACCAAAAGGTCTCTTATCGAATTACCCTGGCCTGGAGACCGGCCCATAAGATTTTCTTCGCTTTTCCTTCAAAGAATCAGTTACAAAATCTCTTGTGGATCCAATTTATATTCCGAATGGAAGGCTTAAATGCTTAAGTGAACTGGAAGATGAGATTGTAATTGGACCAACTTGGATTGCATCGGTAGATGCGGTCTCTGGTCCAAATACAAGAAACACGGTTTTGAAGTGGCAATGGAGAGACCGATTTCATTCAGTCCAGAGCAAGCACCCTCAACAGCTTTCAGGACTGCATCAAGATTATTAGCTAAGAGAAGAATGTCGTCGGCATATGACAAGTGACTTGCATCAATACATGGTTCAATTAAATATAGTGGAACCTGATGAGTGACAACTCTGACGGCATTATTCGATATTGCAGGACTTAAGAACAGAGCCTTGCTTAACACCACAGCACACACGAGTGCGAATAGTACCTTGCAAACGTATTCGCATTGAGGTCTTCTGATGCCACTTCTAGCGACAAAATTGCTTGGGAGTGAAGAGGAGAGGCGACGGCCATTGATATGCCAATGGCACAAACATAGAGTTTACTTTTTGACTTTTTATGGTATATACTGGTATGCACAGGTATATACTGCTGAACGAACAGGTATAGAACATGAAGACAAAATGTTCGAACATTTTTACCGTCCCGTTGATCAGATATTGGGGGTTGCACGCCATCAGAGCCTGATACTTTGCCTGGTTTTAGACGAGGAATATGTGCCTGAATATATGCCGGCGCAGCAGTGATAAAGTTTCTAGCATGGTTTAATTTTGCAAAATGGCCAAAAAGTATATTGCCAAATTTTGTGTCAGGAATAGGTGGATCACCAGAAAACAAGTAAGAGAAATGATTTTCGGAAGAGTCATTCCTCATCCAAACCTACTGAAAAAAACTTTATGCTTATGGTGTGAGAAGACATCTGTTAAGGGTGATAGAAATTGAAATCTTGACGATTTCACTTCTCTTGAATATCCAATAAAGGCAGGTGTAGCCCAGGGTTGTATATTGGGACCTATCTTTTTCATTCTTTCTACAAATAACATGGGAGATCACTTGCCGATGATACCACAGCACATACAGTCATAAAAAACAATCAAAGCCCCCCTGTATCTAGCGACAGATGTTTTGGAAATTCAAAAGTGTTCTGATGCCTGGATGGTCAGATTCAATGCATCGAAAACAAAAGAACCAATGATCTCCCGATCAAAAGTGCCCAGCTTCATCTCCTTGAACGAAGCTATAAAGAAAGTCGAAGAGCTTCGTCCCTATGGAATCCAATTCTCCACAGATCTTTCGTGAAACACCCACCTTGATAGGGCAAGAACATCCTGCGTAAGAAAGCTGGGGATAACCCTCACAGCAAAAATCTTCTACCGCTTAGCTCGTTCATCCCACTATAAATGTCTTGCATCAGACCCATTGCAGAGTATGGATGCCCGCTGTATGCTGGTATTCAGAAAATGTTTCTGCCACCACTCCAAAGATCAAAAATAGGGCTAATAGGACAGGTTTAGTTGTTCCCCACGACCCTCTCCAATCTGTAAGAGGTTTGATGTAGCGTCGATGGCTGCTTTCTATAAGCACTTAGATTCAACTCCTTCTCCAAAGGTTTCTCATATTGAGCCTCCAATTGTCCAACCAACAAGACAGATACCAAAGCAGACAGCTCGGTCTAATTATCTTGAGGCAAAAGAGAAAAGAACAGAGTACTTGAAGAACAGCTTCATTCGACGTTGCATTTCGATCTGGAATGATCTTCCTAAGGAAGTTATACCCCAAGTTTCTCTGTTGACTCTCAAAAGAAGATTCAATATTCATCTGAAATTCCTGATAAAAGACTAGCGGAAAATCAGATATTTAACAGCACCTGGCGCCGCGAATTTAAGAATAAAGAAAAAAAAATGTACATATTGGATAAAGGAAGAAAAACAGAAGCAGGGATCTTTATAGAAGGAGCAAACTCCGCCAAATAAAAATCAGAACCAAAAGCGTTCTCGCTAATGGACGTACATAAAAGACCATTCCTAACGGTCCTGCACAAGCGTGACTGCTTCTTGGAGATCAGTACCGATCATGGAGAGGTACTGGGTAAGGCTGCCCCTCCATCTGAACTGGGGTCTTCCACGGGGGTGATTCCGGCCATGTTCAAGGGGCTAAAATTGAAAAGTGTGCTGGCGGGTGCTTCTGCTGGCATGCGAATTAAGTAGCCGAATCACCGTAGGCTTCTTATGGCTAGCTGACGAGAGTTGGGGTTCTGATCCGTTAGTGTCAGCAGTCGGGTGTTTGAGACAAAGTCGAACCACTTGATCCTTTCTATTCATCCTAGGAAGTTTGTTTGGGCCACACCTATGGTATCACGAACAGAAGTACCAGCCGGCCAAGTTTCAGCATCGTAGAGAAGGACTTGCGTTTCGGTCGTGTTGTAGATCCACATTTTTGTTTTTTGGCTGATGTTGGGGCTTTGACCATACGGAACGGAATAATTGAGCAATATAGACGCGGCTTTAGCGATGCGCGACTGGACTTCTATTTCAGTTGAGCCGTTATCCGAGACGGCAGATCCAAGGTACGGAAGACTTGAAAACTTCAACAGTATGCATTAATACATTGAATGATGATAAGTTGGCAGAATTACCTGCCCGGTCGATGATCATTATTTTTGTTTTTCTGCCAGCTAATACGTAGTCCCACTTTCAGGGCTTCTTCAGACAGTGTATTGAGGGCTGCCTTGAGATCAGCTGCAGAAGTACATATCAGGGCAATATCATCTGCAAGTCCCAATCGGCTAGGACTCTATCGCCATATTTAAGTCCGAACTGGAGCGGATTCGTTGTTCAATCCATGAAATAATCAATCACCACGTTGATAAGTTCAGGAGCAGCAACAAAGCCTAGCCTTACACCAGTACCTAATTCAAATAGTGGGCTTCGGCGTCCATTTACCTGGACAGAGCTTTCTGTACTAGTGTGGAGCACCTTGAATAGGCGGCAGTATTTGTCAGGGAGACCCGTTCGTTTTAGTATCAGCCAAAGGGACTCACGGTCGAGCGAGTCGAAAGCTGCTTTAAAGTCAACAAAGGCAATATATACTGTACGCTCACGGGCTTTCTCAATGACCTCACGTCATCGTCAGAACTCACGGGCTTTCTCGATGACCTGGCGAATTGTGTATATCCGCTCGGTCGTGGATCTGTTGGGCATGAAACCTGCTTGCTGAATCCGGCGGCACTTACGGATGAACTGGATACTTCTACCAGGCAACGTCATGGCGTTGCTTGATAAGTAAGTCTAAACAGCGAACTTGCTGGGATATAACTTGAAATGTCAACAATGGATATTTCAAGTATTCTTACGATAGGAGATCTAATTTCTGTAGTCTGTTGGCATATACACACATAGCAAAACAAACGAACTAAAACCAACCGAAATATATACATAGGAAGATTCAAGAAAGGCAAAGAAAAATTTCTTATTCATTGAATAACTAGGCGACTGGGCGGACGACCAGATGTCAGATTGGCGAGCCGACAAAATCACACATGATCACGCGAGAACTGTGGCTGTGACAGATTATTAACCCTCAGAAGCTGCTCAGTGATGCACACGTCTCCTAACTACTAAAAACACTTTCGAGAGCTCCAAGCTTGTCACAGGCAGAGTTAATATTTCAATAAACAATGACATTCAAATATCAGTCTCATCTAGAAATTACAAAAAAGCAGACAAATTCAATCTTCCTGAGGTTTCTTGAGTGGAGAGGTGCTTCTTAAGCCGCGGACGCACCAAGTTATTGCTCCGATGATCCCTCCGAAATTAGTACATTTAACAGTCTGAGCCGAACATACTTGCTCCTCGGTAGTGACATCGCCTGCACATTTATTACATTTAATAGGGTTCTTAAAGTCTGCAAAATGCCCAAATAATTGGCAATTAAGGTACTGCTTAGGGTTTTTCAATTGGCAGTCACTTGGAACAGGCAATATTCAGTCTTGACACCAAATCTGATTGCGAGATCAAATTCTTCTTTAAAAGTTGAGTGGCACGATTTTAGAGCTTCCATACCTCTTTACATTTACGACGCTACTAACAAAGCCCTGGAATCTGGAAAACAACATAACGAAAACATCGATCTTGATAATATCGACATGTTCAGTTGAAATGTCAGCTTTCGGTTCGGTTTTCTTGACGAAAAGTTATCTTTTTTCCAATAATGGAAACTTCAAGAAGTTTTTGGAAGAAAAGCTCAAGCCCCTTATTTCTTTTTCAACTGCAATTCGTACCAAATTCTGCTAAACCTTACCTACACAATGGGAAGGGAGGGGAGGGGGTTAGCTGCATAATACTGGTTTGGATTCACCAATACAACCTCAAAAATCTAAGACAATGAGAGAAAAAAGAATTAAGCTTTTGGACTTCTGATACAAAATCTACAATAAAATATTTTTAACCCTCGCTAACATAAATTATATATTAAGTATTGAGTAGAATGGGAAGTAAAATAACTTGAAAACCCTTGTTTGGATGTCGAATACTAGTCGTAATTTTACTAAAAAGGATAATATTACTACAAAGGTTACACCTAGTCAACAGGGATTTGTGCAAAAGCAAGTATACACAGGTTCAACACAGGTTCAAGCTTTATCGGCGAGCACTTCGTAGAGTTGACGTTGAAAACACATAAAAAAGGTGAATTCTCTGATCATTGTTTTTCAAAAAAAAGTAAAAAAAAAAAGAATTACGTTATCATCAACTTGTCTGATCAAAGAAAAAAGGAGTTCAGTTATAGCCCAAACAGTTTTCTGAAAAATTTAAGACTTTTTTTCCCGTATGTATTAATATTGAACGCAGAACATTCAAATAAAAAATAAATATAATATAATGACATCATCAAATCGCCTGATCAGACAAAAGTTTAGTTATAGCCAAATCAGTTTTCAAATAGATTTAAATCGTTTATTAAAACTCTCATAGAATATCTGTTTGGTTTTGTTATTATACTGAAAGCAGAACCACATAAACAAATTGAAAAAAAGGATTATAATATCATCATCGTCTGATAAGACGAAAACAGTTCCGTGATAAATCTAAGATCTCTTTTTTTTGGCCGTCAAGTGCGCAACACATGCATTATTTTTGCAAAACTATACAGCACAACAAAGCTGGGATATATAAATGCATTGAATAAAGGAAATACACATAAATAAATAAAATCGAAACAACTAAATAAAAATATATATAAGTAAACAAGTAAATTTAAATAGATGAAAAAAAGCTCACCATCAGGAAGATCTTGTTTGTTCGCAAAAACTAGAATGATAGCATCCTTCATTTCCCTGTCGTTGATAATACGATATAATTCTTGTTTCGCTTCGTCCACTCGGTCTCTGTCGGCACAATCCACGACGAATATCAATCCCTGAGTACCAGTGTAATAATGCCGCCATAAAGGTCGAATTTTATCCTGACCGCCAACATCCTAGAAATTTTAACTGCAGCTATAATAACAATAATAATTTATTTTTAACCCACATCATATACAAAAATGATAATTGTGGAGTATAATGAAAAAAGTAGATAATACACTACATACATGAGTACATAAAACTTAAAAACTTCACAAGAGCAGAGTAACCAAAGAAAAGAAAAACATTCAAGATACAAAACACGGAAAAAATACACACTTCAAACAACAACAAAAAGAACAAAACTACAACAAACGAGTAAGGCCACAGTGGGCTGGCAGATACTTATATGTATACTGGGATAGTTTGCCGGCAAGTTCCGTAAGCTTTGACCCAATATCCGGAAGACCGTAAACAGGCATGAGATTCCGATTTCCGTACCATGGAGGCAGAAACAATACAAAGCGCGAAAACCGGAAGTAATATGAATGAACTGATCAGATGTCTTTTTGGTGAAAAATAGAGTAAATTCCAGACAGAAACAAAACCGAATGATCTGTAAAAACCAAATATAATTTAGCAAGAGACTTTCTATTGTATCTACCTCAATTTGCAACAATTTTAGAATAACTTAACTGAATTTTCTTCTTGCACTCCAAGACAACGAGCATTCGGAAACATTTTAGTGTTTTACTAACGTTAATACCCAGCCACCAGAAAGAAGGAACTGACGGGACAGAAAAAGATCCGCAAACTAGAGGGATCATATTATTACTATCAAATGAGAGATATTCACACTTTGAAAGATTAAGAGAAAGTCCAATGGTGTAAAGTTTAGATGCTATTGTTGAAACAGACAGGGAAAGCCCCTTTTTAGTCCTGCAGATCAAAAGGATATCATCTGCATAAGCAAGATAAGAGATTTTAACGGAATTAAGAATGCAAGTGGATGGGATAGAAGAAACAACAGATGATATACAAAATTTAAAAATAAAAGGAGAAAGGACGGCACCTTGCCGGACCCCACACCACACTGGAATTTTGCTTTCGGAAACACTAATGTCCGTTTTAATCCGGAAAAAAGAATTTGAATACCAACATGTAAGAAGAAAAATTACCGAAATGTTAATACCGTGACTAAAAAGGGAAAAATAGCTTGGGGATGGGTAACGGTGTCAAAGGCCTTGGAGAGATCCAAGGCGCATAAATGTAGCTCGAATCCATTTTTAGTCACCTCAGTATGAACATTCGCCAGAACTCGATGTGCTAGCTGGTAACCTACCCCAGCTGAAAACCCGATCTGGTTTTCACCGAAATATGCGGAAGAGTTAAATCAAGGGAGGAGAAGATACTCGAAAATTTTACTTATATTGCAGAAAACCGTTATTGGTCTGTAAGATACACCCTCAATTGGAATTTTTCCTTTTTTCAAAGTTGAGGTAACTGTTCCGCACAAAAAACTTTCAGGCACAACCGAGGTACATAAACACATTTGGAAAAGAAGTTGTAGATGTTAGGCAAGAGCTGGACAATCAACCTTAAGGTGTTTGGCACTTATCCCATCACCATCAGTAGAACTTGACTCGAGCTTCTTTATAGCTAGTACCACTGAAGAGAAATGAACTGGTTCTGGCGGAGTGAAGTAGGAAGCGCAGAATTAACAAACTTCATAAAAGTAGCATGAACGAGATGGTTTACGGTGCTAAAAATCTGATCATAATTTTTGCACCAATCAGCGGGGCTAATTGGGGTACTCGTTGAAAAAGAACCATAAATTTTATCTGAATTTACTACCTTTTTCCAATCTAAATTACTTGTCGGGAACTTACAAATTTTAGATTTTGCACACCGTAAATACTTTTTATACTCTAGTTTAGTTTTCTGTTTAAGCTCAAATACTACGCCGTTAAGTGGCCGTCCGCAATAAACCCATATACGCAGCCAAAATTTGGCTTTATTTTTCACTGTTTTCAGACCTGGGTCCCACGACAATTCAGGCTTCCGCGTATTAAATTTTACACATTCCTCGGGAACGGCCACTATTTCAGCTTCCTTCATTTTGATATAATATCAACATAATATTTGTTCGAAAAATTCTTATCATTTACAAATTTAGATCCAACCTGATGCAGCTGAAAAGGAGCTTTTATAGAAGACAAAAGAGCTGTATGAGTAGAAATGTAGAGCGCCAATTAGCCGTATTCCAACTTCGCCTGGTAAACCATCTACGATTCACACGTGAAATATCTAGTGACAGAGAGATATCAAACGAAAAGGAAACTGGTAGGTGGTCTACATCACTTTCTGTTTCGTGAACAAAAACAATCGAAACCAATAAACTTGGAGAATAAAGAACGTGATCTATATTAGTATGGCTCCCAGAATCATGGATATATGAAAATGAACGATTCTTATCCAGTAGCTTAAACTGGGACAAAGACTGGAAAACCATATCCGATCGGAGGTTTGAATTCAAAAAATCAGCGTTAAAATACCCAGCGACAGCAAAAGATGATGCACATTCTGCCACTTTTTTCAAAACACTACAAATCTTAGCAAACTTATTCAGTGACTGAACAGATTAACGATCACAAGGAAAATATACATTAATAAATACCAGATCGACAATTCGCATGGTCAAGATGTTTTCTACACTGTGGAACAGCACTGGCGTCGCGGATGAAAAAGAACTACGTTTCAAAATACAGGCGAAGCCTCCAGAAGGTCTACCAAACGTAGACCGTGCAGCATTCACAAATGCAACGTGATTCCCACTCTGTTTCAGCAGATTGGTATTAGGTGATGATAAAAGATGCTCTTAACGACAGACGATATCGTATTTGTACGAAAGTTCGTCAACAATGTGCTCTTTCCTACGCGTTCTGTTTATATTGTACGAGATAACTATTGAGGTCCTTATCACAAAATCAACTGGAGGGAACAACTAACTTAAGGTTCATTCATGCTTAAAGTTTATAATTTCAGAGATTTAGCTCGCGCAAATTTGAGCCAATCAGAATTGTACGTAGAATTTTTCAGCCAATCAGAAAATGCTATGAAAAATGATTGGCTCAAATAAGCGTTAGGTAAATCTCGGTATTAAGCAAAGTCCCATTGTGAACCAGCCTTTACAAGTTTCATCGTCTTTTCTCATCAACAGAACTCAATTATTACCAACGCGAAACTAATTTAAGCAATTTACGAGGTAAATAAACAAAACCAAGTCATGTACATTATACCGCTGTTTTTAAATGCTTGACCTTAACTATAAAGCGACTGAGGAGAAGAAATATATTACGCTCAAAATTCATACTTTTCTAATTATCCAACCTCCCAAACCTAATTTAAGTGCTTTCAGAGGTAACAGTGAACGGCCATTAGTAGCAAATTTAATAAAGATGACGAAATGCGTTACATTCAGAATTGTAAGGGCTTTAATGCATCTACTCCGTTGGTGTCAAGATAACAGTGAATTGCTCCAAGTCAAATTTTGTTATTTTTTCTAGAATTGGTGACTTTATGCCAAGTCTGTAGTTGGTCATAATTGGTCATTATTTAGTACCCTTGGCATCCTTCTAGACAGCAATCCCTCACTTAAAAGTAACATAGATAATAAGGAGCTTAAGATAGTATTCAATAGTATCTGTGGACTTAAATTTTGTGACTCTTATAAAAATTTCGTCGCTCAAATTTAATACTTTGTGCTCAAATTTAATAATTTTTTCTTCTAAAAACTTCTAGTAACTCCTTTACTTCTGATAACTCTCCAAAGAAACGGAAATATTGGATTCCTTGGTAGAGCAAGCATGATTCACGACGAAAGTTAATAATTCATTCAGCAAATACCCATTTCAGTGTCAGCATGACAGTTATGCCATAAACAAGGTATTTTGGGAAATTTGTAAAGCTAATTCATCTTATCACTGTTATGAGACTAGAAATGCGAATGACCTTGCATCTGAGCTCCGGAATACTCATCGTGCTGCGTTTCTGCTTCGTTTTGCGGGACCGGGGTGTGGAATTCCCTCCCCGATGCTATTAGACAAGCTGATAGAGTAAGCCAGCTCAAGAGTAGATTGAAGCGTTACCTTTAGGGTGATAATTTGAATGATAAGAAATTTGAATGTGAATAATGTTTGGTATGAAAAATGCTTGGGCAGACAAAGGTCGCATTTTCGCGAAATTACCCAGCCAAAGCGCACCACGTCGGCTCTATAGCCTAGCTGATACTTATTGATTTTGTCATAGTTGATTTAGTTAGAAGTATCTCATTGTTTTTTTCTTTTTACCTCTGTTGTTGCTTTTTTTTTTTTTTTTTTTTTTGAGTTTTTTGTTGTAAGGATGATGGCGGATATTTCTCACTTGCGATTTCTAGAGAGTAATCCTTTTAGAGAAGGAGATGTCCTTTATGTTGATTTAATTCAAATGCTGATTTTTCAACGCAAAGAAATAGTTGTTATGTGGATGTAGAGCTTTATAATAATGGATTTGCAGCCATCGTAAACAAAACCTTCGGGTTTTTGTAGATGGCTGCTGTAAATTTGCTTGTATTTTCTATGTTAAATAAATTAATTTGAATTTGAAAAATTTGAAATAAGCACGACCATTCTCATTGGGACTAAAGTTGACATCCCCCCCCCCACAAAAAAATGGGATGTAATGGGATGAATTGCTCGAAGTGTAACTTCGAGCAATTCTTGGGTGAAAAGACCATTTCCTTACTTGAGTCTTTAACCTGACCCCCCCCCTCACCACTTCTTTCCATCCCTTTACCCAAAAAAAATTTCTGGGTATATGCCAAATTAACATAAAAACTATGCTTGACATAAAAATTCTTTGGTCATTCAGCAAAGAAAACAAAATTTAAGCCTACAATTATTAAGAAAACTGATTTCATCTCCTTTTATAACTTTTTTTTTAATTTGAAAAGAAAAAAAGTGGGTCGTGACCGGAAATGAAAATTACTTCAATGACAATGATTTTATGCACACGAACTATAATTTGTTTATGTTGGTCATTTCAATTACAGAGAAGAGCTGCCAAAAACGCAAAAGTTTCATTCTTGTTTTAACTAATTCAATTCTTAATTTAAAATCTAACAAACATTGCAATTGAAATAATTTTCAGTTTTCAATCAAAAACTTTTTTTTACATAAAATCTGTAAATTTTGTAATTATATAAAATTTCACTGATTATACTATTTTACTAAATGAAAATTACTAAATTTACTTAAATGTACGAAATAAAATTTTAAATATATATTATAATATCATGAGATTAGGACATTGTTCGGAAAATGTCTTCTGAAAAGCCCCCCAATTTTAAGAGGTAGTCGTTTTTGCGCCATCTGCCATAGCCTAGTACACAACGAACTCTAGCCTACAGTAACCAAATGCTTAGAAACACCTTAAGCTGTTTGAAGCAAGTCCATATGTGACTGTCAGACAATAGAAAGTATCTATGTCCATCTTCTGGTGAGAGGCCATGTCCAGGATTTCCAGGCTTGTATGGAATCAGATTAAATTATAATATTTTGCACATTAGAACTGGATTGGTAATAATTCTTAACATATTCCAAAGCCATAATAAAGGCATTTAATTCAGCTGACATGACAGAAAGATTATTAAATAGTTTCTCACCCAATGCAGTGTTAAGGAACGTGAGATAAGCTCCAGATGACACCTTTTCATTCATTTTGGTTTCATCAACAAAGACTGGTAAATACTCTTTATACATAATTTTATTAAGTTCAGCAATTTTTCTAAACGTATTGAATGGGGATGAGTTCTTTTGTCCATTATAAGAAATTTATACAAATTAGGAGGAGGGTATAAGTCCATGGAAAGATTTGGGAGAATGTGGGAGCAATAGACCTGGCTGGCACTGGGACATTCTTTTAAACATTTGCAAATCCATTTGCCAAGCCTCTAAACATGTACTAATTTCTTAGCCAATTATGCAAAGTATGTAAGCAATTAGCTTCAATTTTGAGAAATAATTAATTAGAAAGAGCTCCCTTCTTTCATTTATTGTTGATCACAGCATAAATATATATACGAAAAGTAGCGAAAAGTTTGTTCAAAAATGATACACATCATAGCGCGCTGACTGAGAACTCTGAGATGTTGCCAGTACGTTTCAGTTGTTCCTTGGCATTCAGTCAGATTGTAGTATATATAATGCACTAAACGTTTGTCATTCCGCGTGCGCAAAGAGGCAGGGTCATGAGAACAGCTTTAGATTGATTTGTTTCAAAAATCTTTAATGGAGAGTATAGGACTTTTCGCTACTATTCGTAAATATATTTATACTGTGTTTTTAATAATCCACTCTCTTTATGCAGGAAACTATTAATTTTGGGTATCCTGAGACCAAATATAAAACGGATTACGTCATTTTGTATGGTTTAAACTTTCCACGGATGGGTTTTTGTCAAAGCACCATATAGAATCAGCCCATAATCAATTTGGGGTCTTATATAAAACTTATAATACTGGAGCAACGTTTTCTCATTAGAATCCTAAGGTTTAGATAATAGTATTTCATTATTCAAATTTTCCTATGTATTTTGTTTATTGTGGCTTTAATGAGAAGGTGAAAATTAGTTTCTTGGTTATGTATAAGGCCAAACACTTGTTCTAAGCAAAACACTACTGGCGCAGCCACTTGGCATCATTTTGCTGGAAGAGTTCGATCGGATGTCGACTTTGCTGACAATGTAGCACTAGTACGCAAAAGTCTCAATGAGCTCAAAACTGCACTGGAAACGCTAGCGTCTCCTGCAGGAAAACTTGGTTTAAAAGTAAACTAGTCTTATGCCTTTGGACAAGGCATCATTCAGCCCCCTGACATCTAAGGAAGTGTGTGGCCAGAATGTTGAGATAATCAAGCAGTTCACCCACCTCGGTTCAATTGTCTGCTCAAACGGAAATCTAGATGCAGAAATATCAGCAACGGCAATAAAGGCGAGTGCCGTCTTCTGAGAAAAACATTTCACAAACTCAAAATCAGTCGCCCAACAAATGCACGAATTTACTCAACCACGGTTGCAAGCGTTATGCTGCACTCGTCGGGACTTGGCCCGTGACTCAGACGCAGATGATGAAGGTAGATGCTGTCCAGACGAAACATATTGGAAAAATCGAACGTGTTAGATGGTTTAGCAGGGTACAGAACATGGAGATCCTCCAATCCTTTAAATTACCAACACTGTCCAAGCTGCTCGAGTCTCCCTCTCTGCATTGGTGCAGCCATCTACTTTGCCTGCCCGCTTAAACACCCGCCTGACTCATTCCCGACTTTACAATATGGGCGAACTTAATCCGCGGTCGACTTACTACCAGGAATATCGAGCCTAAAGAAACTCTAGCCCTCGCCCAGGACAGAACGCTCTGGAAACAACTAACGTCGGTGACCTCTGCTTCTTTTTATGCTGGCGACGTTGTCAAGCAAGAGCTTTAAGTCAAGTCATAAGTCCAAAGTAGTTTTTGTGATTATCCTCAGGAATTATGGTGCCATTTAGTGTTACCTTTGCATGTACCGTGTTATGGTTATGGTGGAATTGAATGAATGTAGACTTAGTAGGTGCGATGGGTAAAAAAGATTTTTGGGAAATTTATCAAACTGGAAGAGTGAATTTTGTAACTTCGATTGTGCAATTGCGAAAGCGTTCTTAGTTGCCCATAACACAAGGTCATCAGCATATTGCATGTTAGTATAGGGGAGTTCTATGTCCCAGAGGAATAGAGAGAATAAGAGGCAGCCCAGGACAACTCATTACTATCTAATTTGAAACTTTTGATAAATTTACCTACTTTATTTGCTGGTTGATTACCTCAAAGCAGACTATGGAAATTAAAATCTCTCCATATTATTGAATCTGTCTGCGTCTTAGAATTACTTATATAGCTGAAGAAATCAGAAGCATCTGCTGTTTGGCCATTGATGTTGTATTAGTTCATTTATAAGTGTTGGTATTATTCAGCCACTGTGTCCAATTGCACCAAAGCTTCTGTTTTAGTTCTATTTGGGTGTGGTAGCCATGAAAATGCACTTTGATTTGGGAAGGAAGACGGTTGGTCCACTACTGGGCGTTCTCTCCGACTAGCTAAGATGGGTTGGTTTGATAGAGTGTTTCTGGAGAGGGTCCTTGTTGCTTTGGGGAAGCTTGCCCTGGGTGTTCTTTGTGTGCCAGTGCTTGTTTGCTCGGTAAAACATTTTGTTTGGATTGTTTTTGCTGGTTTTGGTTCTAGAGCAGCAAATGGGTAGGGTATGGCTTTTTCAGCTGCTATTTGGGGAGTTAGTGCTCGTATTTTGTAGACAGGGCATAACGTTTTGTTGGTAGATTCACGAGGGCCTTTGCAGTTTATGCAAGTTGACTGATCTTTCACGCAGTTTAGCACTTCTGTGGGATAATATTCTTACTGCATGTTTGTAGGATTACATTTCATGTGTTGGATGAGTGTCCGGAGGTTTTCGGAATTTTTGGCATTGGTAATTTAAGTGTGTAGATTTTATGTGCCTTCAATTGATCAAAGAGGAATATCTGCGCAGAAGTATTTATTGTTACTTTAAGTATGAATAGGAAAGACTTGTCTCAATTTTGACCATTTTCATCTAGTTTGCCAGTTGAAGAACATCCACAACCAAGATTGGGTTGCCGGATCTATAAGAGAGCTCTTCTTTTAGCTCTTGATTTGGAATTCTTAGAGGAATGTTATGTACAACTATTTTAGTTGGATTGTGAGTTGGAGTCGAATATACAGATTTTATAGAAGAGTCAAGTACAGATTTCAAATTCATGATTTTCTCTGCTGACTTGGTATCTTGAATGGCTATTAGCAATGAACCGTCGCGATTGATATTTAAAGAGAAAAACAGATTTTATTACTTTAAAAGTTGTTACTCTTATAAGAGCAATTTTTATTCTCAAAGGGGGTTTTAGGTGACACTTTTAGGTAGATTCCCTGGTTTGGTGATGGGATGGATGAAAAAAAATCTCACTGATCTCACAAATCTCATTTTTTTTCATTTATTTGCAGCTCCCTGAAAGAACCTCTTGTAACCAAAAATTTAAAACGCGCTTTGAAAGAAAACAAAACAATAACTGGGGAGTGAAAAACAATCGCCATTTGAAGCTCTTTCAGAGGAAAAGTTCCAATAGTTTTTATTCCTTTTTATTCAAGCTCCAATACAGAAGATACTATAATTCTAATTGATCTTACTGATAAATTCTTTGCAAAAAAAAATAATGGAAATTCTAAAAATTAGCCAGAAATTTCGCAAAAATCATGTCGGATCGAAATGAAAACTGTGCCAATATATTCACCATAGCCAAAAGTTCCTTATAGGAGAAATACAGTCTCAATCCTGAGCAGATTTTTGCACGTGAAGGAGTGATGTGCCTCCTTTTTTTCTTTTTTTTCCTCGCGCTGCAGTTGGGGCGCTGAAACACCATTGAGATGTTAAATATACAATAGAGAAGATCAAAAATAAAATAAATAAATTCTGAAACAAAATAAACCTTGCGACAATACCTGTTGCTATTACTCCTACATGTGCCAGATAAATGATTGCATCTTAATTACTCCTGTTTGTCTCAATTATGTGAATTAACAGAAATTAGTGAGAGGCAAAAAATTGGCTTTTTTAGCTTTTCTAAATTTGGAGGTGGAGGGCATTTTTTAAAGATATGTTCAATGAAAATATCTAAAGAGGGCTAACGACGAGAAGAGGCCTCGAGCCTAGCTAAAAAAAAGAATTGTAACATGGCTCCTTACGTGAGTCATCCATGTCTCCAGATGGATCGCATTTCCATCAGCCAAACCATTAGTTATCCAAATTCTTCACATCGGACTTGATAATTTTGCTCGACAGCAATGCCTGGTTTTATTACTTCTCTTTGTCAGGTCTATAATGGTGCTGATGGACATTTGGTGATGATAGCTTTAGTTGCTAATTTGTATTCAGTACACCTCTCATGCTCTAGATCAGTGGTTCCCAACCGATTTAAGGCCATACCCCAAGCATACATTTCTAAAATCCTTATGCCCCCCCTCGTGCTCTTTGAATTTTGTTATTCAAAATTTTGCGTGTATTCACCTGAAGGAAGCTTAAAAATGCCATTAGTTTGGTACCGCTATCATTTTTTTCGGGCTGTCCTCTACGCATATTTTATATTAATGAAAAACATTGTCTGAATACAAAATCTTTTATACAATGTATACCATCAATGCAGTACTATCATATATCTTTTTTGCCCTTTAAATGCATATGAATGTGACGTCATTCACACGATTTTTTTTTTTAATTAAGGCTCTAAAGGATGAAGTGCGACTTCGTCTCAAACAACCGACTGCTGACACTAACGGATCAGACCCCGAACTCTCGTCAGCTCGCCATAAGAACCTTGCGGTGGTTCGGCCACTTATTTCGCATGCCAGCAGAAGCACCCGCCAGCAAACTTTTCAATTTTGATCCCCCTGAACATGGCTCTAAGCGCCCCCTTGGAAGACCCCGGTTCAGAAAGAGGGACAGCCTTACCCAGTACCTCTCCATGATCGATACTGATCTCAAAGGAAGCAGTCACGTTTGCTCAGGGCCGTTCGGAATGGAGGTGAAGAGTCACATCTCTCTCTAAAATGGACCACCAGCAGGAGCTTTAAGTCAAGTAAGTCAAGTCTAAAGTAGTCAGCCGAAAGGTGTACGTTCCACCCATGACCCACCAAAGTATTGTCATGTCTCACCAGTGGGGCCTGCGCCCCACGTTGGGAATCACGGCTGTAGATCATTGGTTCCCAAACGTGAAACATACGTCCTTGGGGATGCGTGATATACATCAAAAAGAGAACTTTATATATTGAAAATTTTATATTTAAAGTAAATTTTTATTCATATTGTCCATAATCCATGAAAAGGGAACTTTAAATATTAAAATTATTTACAGTTTAAAGAAATTTTTATTCATATTGTCCATAATCAGGCACTCCGTAGGAAAAACAGGGTCGCTTCTCGTTCAGCATTTGAACTCTCAAATTTTGGTGCCTTGTGCCACCATTTTCAAACTTCCATTTTAATAATCATCAACTAGCTAGCTTTTATAATTTTGAAGCCCCCTCCCTCCTTATACAGTAGATTCAATACGAAGGGGCTAGGAGGATGCCCCCCTTCCCTAGGTTTTGAGAATATCTTTTCTTGGTACTTTCATTGAAACATAGCTTTTTTGGTATTGTCAATGAACAAGTTGGAAAAACAACAAGAATACGTTCTTTCGATTCTGAAAGATACATTTTTGCCCCCTCCCCCTTCTAAATTTCCACGAATTTACGCAACTGCCCTCACATCTTACATATTGCCCCATTCTGGAAAATCTACACAAAAACAGACGCACCAAAAATCTGTTTGTTGTTTTTCCGTTGTTCAAAATATTTACTACGTCTATGCCTAGAAAAACACCAATAGTTCAAAAATACACGAGTGCCATGTGCTAGCTGTCTCTCCGTTTACTGAAAACATAACAAAAAGTAGCTGGCCACCGATTAGTCCCACTTCCAGGGCACTGATTTATATATATTTAGTATTTAAAGTTATTTACATATCATTAATGCAGTGGTTTATATACAATTTAATTGTGCATGCATGTAATTAAACGGAGATTAGCATAAAAATGTAACGAATCATCAAAAGTGTCTTCGATTAGTGTGAATTTGTATATAATGCATACATTATAATGTAGAAATCCTTTCCTATTATTTGCTGTTTATTAAAATCCAGTTTCTTTGATTTGATAGGTCTCCTATGAATTTTTTTGTTTTTATCCTGTTTTCCATTGTGTATCCATAAGCAAATTGAAGTGTGTTTCTTATTGTAATTAAATAAAAAAAACAAGTTTTTTAAACTGAAAGTAAGGAGCGACATTAAAACTTAAAACGAACAGAAATTATTCCGTATATGAAAGGGGCTGTCCCCTCCTCAACGCCTCGCTCTTTACGCTAAAGTTTGACTTTCTCACAACTCTATTTTTTT
>JAQQPU010002516.1:0-36801 GCA_029168905.1 Artemia sp. Kazakhstan ARC1039 | reverse complement strand
AGCGTGGGAGGGGGCCTAGTTGCCCTCCATTTTTTTTGGTCACTTAAAAAGGGCACTAGAACTTTTAATTTCCGTTCCAATGAGCCCTCCCACGATATTCTAGGACCACTGGGTCGATACGATCACCCCTGGGGAAAAAAAAAACAAAAAAAACAAACAAACAAATAAACACGCATCCGTGATCTTTCTTCTGGCAAAAAATGGAAAATTCCACATTTTTGTAGATAGGAGCTTGAAACCTCTACAGTAGGGTTCTCTGATACGCTGAATATGATGGTGTGATTTTCATTAAGGTTCTATAGCTTTTAGGGGGTCTTTCCCCCTTTTTTCGAAAATCAGCCAAATTTTCTCAGGCGCGTAACTTTTGATGGGTAGCACTAAACTTGATGAAAGTTATATGTTTGAAATCAGCATTGAAATCTGATTCTTTTGATATATCTATTGGTATCAAAAACCCGTTTTCTAGAGTTTCGGTTACCATTGAGCCGGGTCGCTCCTTACTTACAGTTCGTTACCACGAACTGTTTGAAAAAGCACATACTTTTAATCAGAAAAGAAGTACCCTTTCTCATACCTCTGCAATTACTGGAGCCAGAAAAAGGACGGGCTGATAGTTGTTACTTTACCTCCTTACCTCCTAATACTGATAGCTCTTACTTCCTTATGTAATTACACGGATCAAAAGATGGTTTCAAGAGTAGTAAAAGCAATTAAAAAGCTGCAGGGGAGACAAATAAGAGAATTCAGCCATGGCAAGGAATGTAAGATTTTTACACGGAATAATATATACCAAGAAATTTGCAAGTCCAGAAATTTGGAATAACTACTAGGCTCCTAAAAACTCACAGGAGCACCAAGCCACCTGCGGTCAACGCAGCTACGCATGCTCCTCCTCTATCCCTATCTATTCAAAGCCTCCTTCTTTACACCCTCCCAGGAAGTTCCCATTTCCCTTAAATCTTTCCTTACGGGATCCTCCCACCCCAACCAGGGATGACCTGTTTGTCGTTTGGTTCTAAACGGTTGTCCAAAGGATAATCTATGACAATCTGTCATCCTTCATCCACAAAACGTTCCCTAACCATCTAAACCTTTCTCTCATCAGTAAAGCTATGCATTTCCCAAAACTTAGAATTACAATCTGTAAAATAAATTAAAATTTGATATAGTGTTATAGTTGATAATTTTAAACGCAAAGATTTACACAGTACGTATAGATTCATTTTTACATGTATCTTGTAATTAATTTGAATAATCTGCCTACTTTTGAGTCTTTTTAGAAGTTTATACAGGACTGTAAATTCTTTACAATCAAAATTTATCTAAAAAAAAAAATAAAAAAAGAAAGGGAAAAATTTGTTATATTTCTATTCAAACATCTAAAATACTTTCCTCTATTAAATAGACCGATTATTAAACAAAAAAAGTGTGATAAATGATAACAGAATAATTAGTGAATTCCATAATTAGTGAGAAACATAACAAAGAACACAAGGCCTCTGAGTGTCTATATGAGTGTGATACCAAATATGATTTAAAAATTAGCCCGTTTTCCTCACATGCAAGCGCCTTCAGCTATTTACCATCTTCACTCTCAGAGGAAATTTGAAGTAGAGTTTATACCTGATTCAAATAATTAGGTTCTAGTTGTGGAAAATAGCAAGATTTTATTATATTTGTTACATATGTGTATGGAGCATTGAGTAACCCCTCGATTTTTGGTTGCTCCAGGCACAGCTTCAGGTATACTGTACTTAACTTCAGATATAACTTACCCAGACATTGAATTGGATGTTTTATAATTTCATATTTTTATACATAATTACACTTTGACATTATATTTGACATTTTATTATTACGTTGGCTATTGTTATATTTGAAATATATATAAAACACAACGACATATTAATGTTGTTATTACACTTAACAACATAACATACTTAGTAAAGACAGTGGGAGCAGTAAAGATGCTAAAAGTAGAATAGCCAAGGCCCAGGGTGTTTGTTCACAGTTGAAGAAAGTTTGGAAGAATAGGAGGATAAGTTTGCACATCAAGATTAGAATATTGAAACCTGCAGTGATGTCAGTGGTCAAGTATGGTTCTGAAGCGTGGGCGCTCCAAGAAACGGAGGAGGATTTGCTAGACGTTTTCCAGAGAAATTGCCTACGGATTTTTTAGGGTACCCGACTGACTGACCGTATCTCAAGCAATAAACTGTACCATAAATGTGGGTTAATCCTGCTTTCTAGGGCTAAAAAAAAAAAGTTGAGACTGCTACGACCCTTTCTACGGATGAAGGATGACAGATTGCCCAATATTGTCCCAATATCCAGGCAACCGTCTAGGGCCAAACAAAAAGCAGGTCGTCCCTGAAAGGGGTTGGAGGATGTCCATAAGCAAAGATTTAAGGGAAATGGGAACTTCTTGGGAGGTGTAAAGAGGGAGGCTTTGGATACATTGAGATGGAGGAGGACCGTGCGTAGCTGTGTTGGTCTCAGGTGGCCCGGCGTATGTTGTTAGTAGTAGTAGTGGTATTACATTTGATGCTACATTATAACTGATATATAAGTAAATGAACCAGTGAATAACTCCTCAGTTCTTAGTTTCTCAAGTGCTCCTTAACATATACTTAAGATCAGGTATAACTTACCCAGACATTGAATTTGACATTTTTGTAAGTTACAGTTTCAACATTGAATCCTACGGTTGGAATAGTGGTAACAGGCTGTCCAAGTTTGAGTTTGTAAAGGATGGTTGTTTTTCCAGCTGCATCCAGGCCAAGCATCAAGATTCGCATCTCTTTACTGCCAAACAGTTTTGAAAATAATTTCCCCATTGCCTGTGTTGTTCTATTTCTTCTTACAGTCAAAGCATGGTGATTTACTGCAAAACACCAACAATTAACACCATATAAAACAGAATAAAATAAAACTTTGAAAAACCAATCGGTAAACCCGCTTTTATCCCTAAATACACTAAAAGGATTTTTCTTCTTTCCTGCTACAGAGAAAAACTGAAATCTTTTAAATTAAAACGAAATAATAAGTCATGACATATATATAACTATTGCAGAGCCTGTAAGCGACCTTACCCTTCCATACAACCAAAAAGACCACATCACCCTTTTCCCATGACGACAGGGTTTCGAGTCCTGGTGTCACTGGGTATTTGGTTTAGATCAGTGGTCAGTGGCATGACTCTGTAAGCTCAGCTAGAGGCAACCCAGCTATACAGGGGTGCCTGCAGAAACTCTGAGGAAGGTAAACAAGAGGGGTGTGCAAGAGCACAGTATCGCTGACCCCCCTGCCCCCCCCCCCATTGCACTTCCTGGCTGAAGAGCCATGAAACGTATATCAAAACCTCCAGTAGAGACTGAAAAGTCTAATGCTGTATTATTTACCTTTTTATCCTGATTATCAGGGTTTGCTAAGGAGTTATATGGCATGAGCACCACACTCGTTCACTAGGTAAGAGAAAACTGATATTTTTATTTTTATTTTAATCAATTTAGTCTTTGCCAAATCTTGGAATTAATTTTTTAGCCTTCATACATACAAATACTTTTATACAATCAATTTGAAGCAAGATGAAATTTTGAAATGAGACTTTTCATACAAAACCCAGCATGGCTTCGCATTCTTAGTTTTTTGAAGTATGTAATTTGGGGGAGGGGTGTTCAAGATTTCATGGGCCCACTTATGCTTCTAATCATTCAGATTGAAAATCCTTACATGATTCCGGTTCAAACAAGGCGTGTCATGCCTACCTACCAACCCAAAAGTTGAAAATAGGAGAGAGCATTTTCGGAGGAAACATAGGTCCACTTTCGTCCCCCAATCATATAATTTTACTTTTGTAATATTCTGGTTCAATAAGACGCATTAGGCCTATATATCTGCTAAAAAGTAAGTGGAGGAAGGAAGTTGATTTGTTGGAGAGGCATATTGATCTGTATTAGTCATGCCTCCAGTCATACATATTAGAAATTCTTTTATGATTCCAGCTCAAATATGGTGTATCATACCTATATCTAATAGGTGGAATGGGAGAGGGGGTTCAGAACAACTAAACACCAATACAATCAATACATATGGAAAATATCTGCTCTAATAGACCACAGTAAATGTTATATTATAGTAGTTGACCAGAATATTAATTATTATAGTTGACCTAAATAGACAAATTACATAAAAGAATTTGTAAATCAACACTTCACCCCCCCCCCCAGGAAAAATGAAAACAAAAATTCTAAACCGTAACTCATCAATGAGCACATAAAATTGATTTTTTAATTCCAACAACTTAAAAAAAAGAAGACAGATTGCAACACTGGGTTTTGCATCAATCCTGAGAGCTGGAGTGATATGGATAACTGTCCCCCTAATAAGCAATTATTGACGCAATACAGATGGATGAGCACATACACAGGAAACCATTGGAGAAGGGGAGATATTTGAATACAATATCCCCTCACTATACTAGTTATATATGTTATGCTAGTTTTATTGAAAACTATGTGTCTTGAACAGTCCCGGGAAAGAACAAATAAAATGATTTTTTTTATATATGATTATATAAATTGCTGAAAAACTCAGAAATTCAAGATTTTATTTCACTGCAATTTTGATTTTTCAGTGCTGTACATATAAAAGAAAATTTGTAATATAATCTGTTTTCAGTAAAGCACAAACGATGCTACAGGCTTTAGACTTTTATGGTTAGGGGAGGAGAAAGAGGGCAGTAGCCAAACTCCTGTTTGTAGGGATTTTTGTTCGTTTTAAGTTTGACCTGAATATTCAATTTAATTTTTACTCGTTTTTATGATTTATTTATTCATTTATTAGTACTTGTTATCTGTCTGTTTGCTATGATTGTTTATTTTTTTCTGTTCGTTTCAAGCTTCATTTATTCTTTCATAGCAATTTCTGGTTGTTTTGAGTTTAAATTACTATTGAAATTTGTTTCTCATGGTTTTAGGTTTAATATGGCTCTTTACTTTCCTTTCGAAAACTTCTTTTTTGGAAAGTCTTAAATTAATTTCTGTTCGTTTTTGATTGCCAAAGGTTTTTTATTGGTCAAAATAATGAACATTTCTTCCGTTTTTCCCGTCTCGAAGTAATATTGAAATACCTGATTCTAATTTATTACATCGAATTAGTGTCTTTTAATTTATTGCAAAATACCCCTCAACATTCCCTAAAAGTTTTGACCAAGTAGGCCTACCTTTAATTATTCCTAGGATATTGGAGATACGCCCTTCTGACAACCGATATAGACACATCAATATCTTTTGATTGAGCTCAACATCCTCCTCAGCATTCACTGAAAAATTCTACTCAATGCTCTTAACTGTTCCTGAGATATTGCACATAACCTTTTTACAAACTGGGTGTATTTTGGATTAGTTCAAAATATCCTGAACTAAATACCATTATCATGGTATACTAAACTAAATTCCATTTACTAAATAACTAAATACCATTCAACTAAATACCATTATCATGCCAATCCTCAGATATTTTACTTTCGCACTTTTGGCAACTGGGATGTATATAGTTATATTTTCATTATGTTCAATATCCCCCTTAACTCTGAAACTTTCAACTTAATGCCTTTACCTATACCAGAATCCAAATAGTTGTATTTTGATTAAGCTCAACGTCCCACTTCAACATTCTCTGAAAGTTTCAACTTAATACCTTTACCTATTCCTGAGATATTGCAGACACACCATTTTGACAACCAGAATGCATATGGTGTCTTTTGATTTAGTTCAACATCATATTCGACATTTCCCGAAATTTTCAATTTAATAATTGTAACTCCGCCCAGTAACAACTGGGATGCACACAGTGTCCTCAAGTTCAACATCCCCCAGAAAGATCTCTGAATGTTTCAACTTGATATTCTTCCCTAACTACTCTTGAAATATTTAAGATTTGCCGTTTGTACAGAACGATTGATATAGTGTCTTTTGATTTTATTTAAAACTCCCATTAGTATTACATGGAAGTTTCAACTTAATACCCATAGCCAATCCTGAGGATCAATATAGATACGCTCAGGTACGCCCTTTTGACAACTTGGATGCACCAGGAGCCTTTTGATTTAGTGCAACATCCCCTCAATATTCAATGAAATTTACAGTTCAGGAACATTAGGCATTTGTGAGATGCTACAGATAAGACCTTTCGACAACCTGGATGCAGCATACCATTTCGACAAGCAGTATGCCATTAAACTATTTAGATTTAGTTGTAATAGTATTTACTGTCATAGTTGCAATTACAGCAGCAGT
Source organism: Artemia sp. Kazakhstan ARC1039 (assembly GCA_029168905.1). NCBI lineage: Eukaryota > Metazoa > Arthropoda > Branchiopoda > Anostraca > Artemiidae > Artemia > Artemia sp. Kazakhstan ARC1039. The sequence continues at coordinate 30,502 of JAQQPU010002516.1, read as the reverse complement.
AGCAGTACTACTAGTAGTAACCCAATCACTTCTGGCTCTTAAAGAGGGCCCAAGAACTTTCAATTTCAAATCGAATAAGCGCCTTCCAAAGTTCCTATGATAACTGCATCCATACAAAGTGCCTTGGTTAAAAATTAAAGGAAAAATAAATAAATAATACATAGACCCCACTTCGATGTTTACTATGACAAGGTGCTTATGACAAGGTGGTCTGATTTCTTAACATTCATAAACTAGGACGCTACGCCCACTGTAATGTTTGGTAGATAAATCTTCATTTAAAACCCTGGCACCTATAATAAAGAACAATATGAGCAAGGCGAAGCAAGCATAAGCGCATCAAGGCAAATAAGCATAAGCACAGGAGCAATGCACCACATAATGCTACACCCACCAAAAATTTAATGTGATACACCATTGACCTTATTTTTCCTCCAGAGTGCAGACTAAGGTAAGGTAGGCATAGTCTCTTCCCCAATACAAACGAGGGAGAAATTCTCACCCTAAGGTTGGTCCAATACAAGACTCTCCCATACTCTCACCCTAGGGTTATTCCCCTACAAGAAGTAGTGTTAAAATTAGACCCCGGCGCCGCGCCAGCAGATCGACCAAACGCCGCCGACGAGAAGCCCGGTCGACAGCCACCGAAGTTTCACTAAACCGCCGGCACGCCACCGCCGGCAGATGCGGCGGCGTTCGGCTGACTTTAAATTAATTTTGCGGCAATTCTTTATTGCGCCAACCGCAAAGTCGGAGCTTTTCTTTCTTGTGTGGTTTAGTATTTCGATTTTCCTGATTAGAAATCAAGCACTATCCCCGAATTTTCAGGTATTTTCCCGAAAATCTATGCGTCACGCCGAAAAAAATTTGGTTCCCCGAATTCCTGAAAATCACGCAATCACGGTGCCACCCCTAGCGATTTATCACCAGTGACTTTCCCTGCCAAATATTACTTTGCATACCATAATTCTTCACTACTCTCTTGTTCGTTAATTTTCGTCTCTTTTGTTACTTTCCATAAAAACCAGACAGATGCAATATGCAATTGCAAATATTGCAATATACACAGTTCTTCATATGTTGACAAAAAAAGTATCGTCTTTATGAAATGAGTGTTTAATCATTTCGAACGCAGTTTCCAATTGCTATTTCTTACATCATTCGTAGTCAAGAATTTTATTTTCAAGCTGAATGGAATTATAGAACGCATTCACTACTATACAGCTCCAGCCTTCAGTTGAATTTTTAAATTGATAGCTGACAGACAGTTTCTACAGCCGAATTGTAAGTTTGCAGATTTTTCTTTTCTTTTGCTGTTTTAGATAAGATTTTCTGAATGTTTAAAACTCGTTTGTTGAACGCCTGACAGATTAAAGAAAATACAATCTTCTTTCTGAAAAATTTTTACCCCCCCCCCCAACAAAAAATAACCCTTCTATTGAGACAAAATTTAGCTATAGACTAAGCTATGTACAAGGTTGGGTAATTAAAGATTGAAACGGAAGTTATCCAAAAATATGATTTAAAAAAAATAGTAAATTATTGCCTATAGGGGGGGGGGGAATAGGGGGCTATTATTTTTAAATGATAATACCTGATTTTAATATTGAAAGCAGGGATGCCAAAAAGATAATTATTTTTTTCATTTGTTGAACGCCTGATAGATTAAAGAAAATATAATCTTCTTTCTGAAAAATATTTACCCCCCCCCCCCCAACGAAAAAATAACCCTTCTATTGAGACAAAATTTAGCTATAGACTAATCTATGTACAAGGTTGGGTAATTAAAGATTGAAACGGAAGTTACCCCAAATTATGATTAATAAAAAAAATAGTAAATTATTGCCTATAGGGGAGGGGGGGGGAATAGGGGGCTATTATTTTTAAATGATAATACCTGATTTTTTTTTACTGAAAGCAGGGATGCCAAAAAGATAATTATTTTTTTCATTTAAAGTGGAGACGGAGAAAAATGATATAAAATTCGCTGGGAAACCATTGAAATATTTTGATAGACCCAGGGCCCCCCATTGGGACTTGTTGATTGTCTTGGGTATTTTGCGATTTCTCATAGGCTACTGGCCTAATTTGGCTTTTGTGTGTGCTCCCTTTTAATTAGATTCTTTGGATCTTATTGAATGCCACGGTGAATCTATGACTCAGTTTTCCAATAATTTGAGGTATATCTGAATAATTTTGTCATTTTTGCTGTTGCCTTTGTACCCTTTTACTCATACCCTCAATTTATTTTCAAGGAACACTAAGCTGTTTAACGTTATTTTGCGTTTCTGTTTGAACCATACAGTGACCTAGTTAATTATTAAGTAAATTAATTTTTTTTTAATGTAAAGCTCCGACCGTACCCGATCCCCGGGGGGGGGGGGGGGGTAGGGAGCGATCATATTTAAATGATAATACCTCGAATCTTTTTGTTTGAAAGCAGGTATGCCAATAAGTTAATTTTTTTTTATTTAAAGCAAAGATGGTATCCAGAGGGGGGGGGCATAGGGAGTTATTATACTTAAGTGATAGTTGACAAAAATTAACAAGATTTTCGTGAGTTATACTTGATACAGCACTTGTATAGTTTTATCGTCCAAAGGGAAAGAGACAAATGCGTCCAACCTGTTTTTTTCTTATTGGTGAAACGAGTTTACTTTGAAAACATTTATTCATAAGCACCAGGCAGATTCACACTATAACGAATTGGTGTGACGAAAGCAAAATCGACATCTCCACCTAACGTTGCGCTCGAGTGACAATGGCGCCCTTGGTCCAGTGCCCAAGTTACATTAAAAGGCCAGGTCATACTAAAAGCTTTCAATTTGGGAGGTTCAAAGAGGTTCTTTGACAGTCTTATGACCTCGGGGTGCTACATCTTGCAACCTTCTTACGTATCTACAGTGGTTTAAAAAATTCGATCACCCCACAAATGATTACCAAAAATATGCATAAATATAACAATTGTAACATTTGGAATATTATAACACTTTTTTCAAAGCTTTGAAGAAAAGCAAAAAAGTCTAAATACCTCTAACTATGCCTGAAAGCTATTTAAAAAGAAACTCTTTGGAGATTTCCATTGATATAACCATAGCAGAAGCTTTGAGCCTGGATGGGGATCAAAGAGGAGTCTTTGAGTATTTTGACTACAGGTGACTTATTGTTGCGACTTACTTGAATTTAGTAATTTTTGTGAGCATTTGGAAATCAAAGCTTAAACTCAATAACTGATAATAAGTCTCCTAACATTTTGCTTGGATTAAAAGTGATGAACTAGGAAGAAAATCTCAACATTTTCCTGGAGCTACTTCAGTCTGCATATTATTTCATTTAATTACATTTAAAACGGATGTGCTTTTCTTTTTTTACCTAAGAAAATAGCTGGCACTTCATTTTTCTTCATACCGAATAAACCATTAAGTGTTTTTTGTTTCATTGTAATTGAAGTGTTCTCATGTGAAGTGTTCATCATGTATTTTTTAATTTGATAAATTTACTCCTTTTAGATGCAGTTTATAATTTAGCTGATATTAGGTATTTACGAGTTTATAATTTGGAATGAATCCCCAAAAGAAAAGATAAATAATATCCAAAAGAGTAGCCAAAAGCAATAAAAAAAAGCTTCAGTTCAGCCTTAGCCTACATGACATATTCTAAAAAGAAGCAAAAAAAAACTTTAAACTGTATTTTTTTTAATTGTTATTGAAAACCAGTTTTTAATACAAAGAAGGTTTTTTAGGAATCCAAAAGAGCAAAAAAAAAACAATCAATATCAAAGTCGCCCATTTCAACTGTTTTTAAAGGTGACAAAACAGATAGGCCCTATAGGCAAAGGTCATTATGAAAAAATTAAGCTTCTAAGTTCAAACTTATATTCAAAGTTTTTACCCAGATAACTGACAAATTTTGTGATACAGTACTTGAATTTTTGTATTCAGAAATGCTCAATGAAAAAACACTACTAATTTTGATAATTATTTATGTGATGAATACATAGCTAATAGATACTTCAACTATTATGCAAGGATTCTGAAACACCACAGCCATTTCGCTTCTACCAGATTTGTGATATAACGATGAATAACAAAGAAGACCTGTTTCCAGCCAGCAACCTGTAAAGTTTTGAACTCATGAATAGGCTCGAATCTGTTATAATTTTAAGCTGTGATTTGAGAAAGACTGATGAAAACATTAATACTTGAGGTCAACATTGATCGCGCCGGCGGCGCGCCGCCGACATCTTACCGGCGGCGCGGCGCACTGTTTTTGGCACCACCGCCACCGTTCTTCCCTCATCGGCGCGGCACCGGGGTCTAGTTAAAATGCTATTCTTCATAATTTTGACAACACCCCTCCCATCCCCACAAAACAACCCAAATACACAACATACCCCAGGGATTGGTGCACATCTATGTAGTTGTATTGATAATCATAATATAGCCAATCATGAAGCTCGCAGAATAATGAAGTCATATTTCCTGAAAAAAGTTATAAATTTTTCACAATAATCAGAGATAAAAAGAAAAAATTTAAGGTCACAAAAATTATGTGTCATAATTCTGCCTTACTTCTCTGTTTGTTTAGGGATAAAGGATAAGTTACATGGTGATAACATGTCATTCTATACTTATTTCCTTAAAAAAAACTTCTAATAATCTGATATTATTTTAAATTGATAACAACATCAACAAGTGATTAGATTTACTACAAATACCACAAGGTAGAACTGCAGGCAGACCAACTAACATATTCTTTTAAGGTAGAAGATGCCAAAAGCAGCGCTAGATGTATTCCTCTGTCCCCGCGACAACCCCCCCCCCTCGCACCGAAAATTCCACCTGCGGGCAAAATTGAGCAGCAAAAGAGAAAATATGACAAATAAAAATAATGAAAGAAGGAATTTTGGAATATTTTATCTATATTAAAAAAATATGCCGACTGTATCATATTGAAAATCTTAAAGAATTTATTTTTACGTTTTATATATTTTAATTCTTTGTTTTTCTACTTTTTGGGGGGTCAAGTTATCAAGTAGAATAGCAAAGGCTCAGGGTATTTTTCCACAGTCAAAAAAAAGTTGGAAGAATAGAGAGATAAGTCTGCAAACCAAGATTAAAATATTGGAAGCTACAGTGATGACAGTGGTCAAATATGGCTCTGAAGCATGGGCGCTCCAAAAAGCCAATGAAGATTTGCTAGATGTTTTCCACAGAAATTGCCTATGGATTGTTCTGGGTACCTGGCTGAAAGACTCTACTTCAAAAAGTAGGCTGTACGAAAAGTGTGGTTCAATCCCGCTTTCTAGGACTATAATGAGAGAAAGGTTGATATGGCTAGGGCATATTCTGCAGATGAAGAATGACAGATTGTCAAAGATTGTCCTTTTTGGCCAAATGTCTAAAGCTAAATGGAAAACAGGTTTTCTGTGGTTGGGGTGGGAGGATGTCATAAAGAAAGATTTAAAGGAAGTGGGAACTTCCTGGGAGGGTGTAAAGAGGGATGCTTTGAATAGATTGGGATGGAGGAGGAGCGTGCGTAGCTGTGTTGGCCTCAGGCGGCTTGGTGCTGCAGTGAGTTGTTAGTAGTAATAGTAGTAGACTTATCATAGCAGAGTGAAATAAAGGTTCAAGAAAATAATTTGAAATATACAATTAGTGGCAGCAGTAGAAGAGTTGCCCTATGATGGAAATGCATAGAGACAGCAGACTGGACTAAATATAATGAGTAATTACTTTCCACGGACTTGGTGAGGTACTGGCTGGAGATGACACTAGCCAAAATGTTGGAGGAGGGGAGCAATGAACTTTACTAACTGGATGGTCATATTTACCAATTGATTTGGGTGATATTACTATTGCAGTTACTTTAATAATTTGTCTTCTTCCATTGATTCTAAATCATATACTTCTATCAGTCCATTTGGCCAAATAAAAAGAAAAAACTGAGCCAATAAAAAAATGGTGATTGCACCACTATTTTACTGGCGCAAATTTTTCATCCAACTAGCTGAAAAATCTGGGGGAAGGGTAACTCCTCATCCCCATACATGACCAGCTACAGCTAATGTATATGATACAAGTTCAACCCTTGCAATCGAGAACACGTCCACTAGATGTTGGCCTGCAACAGAAGGTTTTTCCATCTGAAGTCCCTATACTTGCATGGACTATGTGACCTTCTCAGGAATGTAAACGCGAACGTCCTCTGCAACTGGGAAGCTTAATATATAATATTTCCATAGTTTTAAATCAATTCGCTGTCTCACAATTCTTAATAGATAGCAACTTGGTCCTCTTTGGGGAAAATCGTAGTTTAGTGCCACAAAATGGCAGAAGACGCCACTTTACCATGGCACAATCTTTTTGGTTGTTGAAAAGGCTGTAGAACCTTTAATTTCTGTCCGAATGAGCCCTCTCCTGATCTTCCAGGGCCACAAGTTCAGTACAATCGTTTATGGGAAAAAAGGGTCCATGACCTTCTTCTTTTGGGAAAAATGCAAAATTCTACATTTTACATTTTACAGAATTTTCCAGGGCGAATACGCCTGGCCCCATTCAAAGTCAAGGTGGTCTCATGAGTGTAAAACAGTTGTAAAGCTACCATACTACCAAAATCCCTGCAGCTCTTAGTACAAATTAGAACAGCAGTTTGCCACCAGTTTGGTCAGAATTGAATTAGAATACCACAAATTAAAAAAATAATTCATTCGAGAACAAGCTTATGCATATAGTAAAGCAAAAATTTAAGCTTAGAAAATTTCTAGCTCTCAAGCAATCAACAGGATGACCAAGAGCACAAAAAAAGCAAAAAAAATTGTTATTCTACCAAAAACAAAGAGCAATATTAGAACATAACCAATACAGGTAGATAATTTTTTTAGTTTGATTCAGAGTTATAATCTTGTCAGAATTTAGGAACCCCATCATCATAACAATGCAATCAAAATGGGTACAGACTCCCAAGAGATTGAGTTGGGATACTTACTTTTACTTCCAACCAAGAATGGTCACGATAAACAACCTCTTTTTCTATGAGTCCTGATGACAAGAATTTTGAACCCTGGTCCCATTTTTTTCCCCTACATACCAACTGTGTCTAATACCTAAAAGGCATTTTTGGTATCATTTGGCTTATTTTTCACCATAGGATAGTGGTGACAATTTTCTCATGATGCCTGACAGCAGTAGACAATTCTGGCCAGAGTCTGACAATAAGGCAGGGTATTTTATGAAGTACAAAGGTGAGATGGAGCAATCCCCCTGAAGGTATAAAACACCAGCCATGGTGAAAGAAACAATCCCTTAAGGGGTAATCTAAGGTCAAAGAAAGACGTTGCTTGGCTAATACCAGTTTTGAGGATCAAGTCCAGTAAGGCCACTGGCAGAAAACGGGGGGGGGGGGGGCAGATGGCAAAATAGCAGTGGTGGTTGGGTGACAGGAAATATATTTCAGGATATTTTCCTGTTGGACTAAGTTTATTTTTAAATACTTTTATGATAAAACTCTCAAACAAAAAGAGCAATTAAATTGCATGCAAAATGAAACAAAATACAGTAAATTTTAAACAACAAGGATTTCTGGTAGTAAAGGGATCAATTTATCTAGTCAATAACATATCTAATTATTATGCATTTAATCTTAAAAGAGAATCAAACTCAAACCAAAATTACAGAAAGATTTATTGTAGATTATAACCGATGTAGATTTGTCTTTATGCAATTTCCTACACCTTAGAATAGTTTATAGAAGGAGTAGAGATACTCAAAAATCATCCTGCCTGCACAGATACCATGTTTTGATTTTGTAATGGCCATGTAAAATATACCTCTTTCATAACAGGAGAATTCTCCCCTCGAAATTAAATACGTTATATATTCAGGCATTAAAAAAAATAGAATAGCAAAAGAAAACAAATTTAAACTTACTATCCAGCTGTCAAATTGACCCTCTTCCTTTTTATTGTATTCCATTTTTGTTGGAAATGAACTTTACCCCCCACCCCTATATATATATACCAATTCAGGTTATATATTTGCACATTAGAGGGTGGGGAAAAGTTTAAACTTACATCCCATTTACATCAGAAATAAAATTTACCCCACCCTCCTAATGTGCAAATATATACCCTGAATTGTACAAATAGAAGTGGGGGTAAAATTTATTTCCAACAAAAAGGATTATTATATTTGTAAAAGGCATCAAGTGGTATATTCACTTTATTTATAACTCAATAATATGATTTGGTAAATATTTACCCAAAGTATGTCCTATGAAGGTAGTTTGAAGCACCTGTCTCTACTCTTCTCTCTCTAGGGCAGTGACTTTTGATACCTTTAAAAACATTTTGTGTTATGAAAATGAAACTTTGCAAAACAGATCTTCTACTTTAATGAAGTACAAAAAAACTGTTTTCAGCTTCACAAATTTGCTTAATCTCAATTTATGAGGGTTCAAAGATCTGCAAATACATTACTAAATTTAGAAGAAAACATTGATATGGTTTAAAATTTGGTAAATTTTGGTAAATATTTACCCCCATCCTATATAAGTCAACTCAGGATATATATTTGCACATATAGGGGTAGGGGTTAGGTTAGGGGAAGGGGGGGGGGAGGCTGAAATTCATATCCAATAGAAATGATTATTATATTTGTAATCGGCATAAAAAAAAGGCATTGAATGGTGTAATCACTTCATTCCTAACTCAATAATGTGATTTGGTAAATATTTACCTAAATTTTTACCAAATCATATTATTGACTTATAAATAAAGTGAATATATCCTTCAATGCCTTTTTTATGCTGATTACAAATATAATAATCATTTCTGTCAGCAATGAATTTTAGCCCTCCCCCCTATATATATCAATTCAAGATATATATTTGCACATTTGGGGGTGGGGGTTAGGTTAGGGGGGGGGGGGTCTAAAAATTCATTTCCAACAGAAATGATTATTATATTTGTAATCAGCATAAAAAAGGCATTGAATGGTATATTCACTTTAGTTGTTACTCAATAATATGATTTGGTAAAAATCTACCTAAAATTCTACTCAGACTACAGGAATTGCAGAGGAAAGCTTAAAATCTAAGCTATACATCAATATGTTTATTATTAAAATTCTTTAAGATCAAACAAATGAAAATATTAGATTCTTGACTTACCTACATGGACCTCTTTTTGGGAATACCAATTATCCTATTTTGATGTGGGCTATTTGCAATTCAAATTTTGCTGTCAACAATTCAGGGTTAAGGTAGCCTATATATTTTCACATTAGGGGGTGGGGTGGGTAAATTTAATGGTAACTTTGCAGTGGACCATATAATTTACCTAGAATGAATGCGAAAACATCATTTGATGCTTTTTTTGCTCTTTCATAATTCATACAGAATGCATTTGAGACCCCTTTTTAAGGGCTCAAGATTACTCATTAAACAAGGAATATAATGCTTGGTAAAATTCTACTTTACCTACTTTTGGCTATCTTGGAATGGGGTTAGGTTGGGAAAATGAAACTTTTAGGGATGGGTCTACAGGCTAAAGTATGGGTCAATATCTACCAAATCATATTATTGAGTTAGGACTAAAGTGAATACACCATTTGATGCCTTTTTTTTATTCTGATTACAAATATAAAAAGCATTTCTATTGGAAATGAATTTCAGCCACCCCCCCCCCTCTATATATGCCAATTCAGGGTTAGGTTGGGTTAGGTATAGCCTATATAGGGGGGGGGGCTGAAATTCATTTATGATAGAAATGCTTATTATATTTGTAATCAGCATAAAAAAAGGCATCAAATGGTGTATTCACTTTATTCCTAGGCTAATTCAATAATATGACTTGGTAGATATTGACCAAAGTATGTCCCAGAAAGGTATTTTGAAGTACCTACCTCCACTCCTTCTCCTTCTAGAGGGTCCTGAAACTTGTCTACATGACAGATCTATACCCATTAAAATTTTGACAAAACAACATTTTACCTTAGGCCTATTTTCAGTTATCAGTTTCTTTTCTCTTGCTTTAAATCAGTTTCTTTCTCTCTTGCTCTGAAAAATGCAATTCCTGTTATTGGAGCAGAATTTTAAGCCATATCAATCCTTTTATTTCTAAATTTGGGAAATGTATTTGCATAGCCTATCTTTAAATTGTTATAAATTGGGATTGAGCAAAGTTGTGAAGGTGAGAACAATTTTGCTGTACTTCATTTAAGCAGAAGATCTATTTTGCAAGGTTTCACTTCTATAACTCACCAATTTTTGGTAAAATTCTACTTTAGCTACTTTTGACTATCTTGGAAAGGGGTTAGGTTAAGAAAATGAAACTTTCAGGGATGGGTCTACAGGCTAAAGTATGTCCTGGGAAGATATTTTGAAGTATCCACCTCCACTCCTTCTCCCTCTAGAGGGTCCTGACCTTTGATGACCTTTAAAAATATGTGAGTTATAGAAGTGAAACCTTGCAAAATAGATCTTCTGCTTAAATGAAGTATAACAAAATTGTTTTTAGCTTCACAACTTTGCTCAATTCCAATTTATAAGGTTTTAAAGATATGCAAATACATTTCCTAAATTTTGGAAATAAACTATTTATATGTCTTAAAATTCTGCTCAAATAACTGAAATTGCATTTTCAGAGCTAAAGCCAGAGAAAAAGAAACTGATAACTGAAAATTAAGGTAAAATGTTGTTTTGTCAAAATTTCAATGGGTATAGACCTGTCATGTAGGCAAATTTCATGACCCTCTAGAGGGAGAAGAAGTGGAGGTAGGTACTTCAAAATACCTTCCCGGGACATACTTTAGCCTGTAGACCCATCCCTGAAAGTCTCATTTTCCTAACCTAACCCCTTCCCAAGATAGCCAAAAGTAGCTAAAGTAGAATTTTACCCAATTTTTAAAAGTCATCAAAGGTCAAGACCCTTTAGAGGAAGGAGTGGAGATAGGTACTTCAAAATACCTTCCCAGGAAATAGTTTAGCCTATAGACCCATCCCTGAAAGTTTCATTTTCCTAACCCAACCCCTTTCCATGATAGTCAAAAGTAGCTAAAGTATAATTTTACCGGCTAACAACTTATCCAGCTGGCAAAATACAATCTTTGATACTCAGCAGTAACATTTACCTAGTAGCCTGACAATATAATTCAAAAGTAGCCTGTGTTTTATGAAAAACTTTGCAATCAACTTACCCAAGGAGCAAATTATCAAACAAACAATAAAATATCTACAATTATAATCCAACAATCTCAATTGTAGTATTTAATCTTAATTTTGTTGAAATTCTATTTCCCTACGTATATACAGGTCCTATTGCTTATGACATAAAATTTTATTTCTTATTTTATTTCTTCATCAATTACAAATTGTTGTAGAAAAATGTATTTATGAACATATTGTCAGTTTATATTTGGTTTTATTTGGTAAAATTGTATTAAACACTTACGTACATGGTTGTCTATAGCCTTGTGTATTTAAGAGGTTTTTCATTTTGGAACCCGAAAGGTTGTTTTTATATGAAACTGAACTCAGGAATACAGTGGAAATATGGAGGGTAAATTAAATTTTTATGAAAAATTAAGTTTAAAATGCTGTATAGTTTTGGAAGCTTCATTCTTGTTGAATCCCTGGATAAGAGCATAGTAAGTCCTAAGCCCAGGAATTGTGTTCCTTATAAAACAAACTGTGGGGCATTCAAAGCACATATTCAATGTTAACTAAAAAAAGGACTGCAAATTGCAGTTTGCAATTCTCATTGTCCCAGGGTGACTTTTAGGATTCACAGTCTTCAAAAGGTACAATTTTTTATGGATTCAAACTTCCCTTCGATGCTTAGGTTTCCTGGCTGGATGCAATTTTGATTTTATGTGTTTGCAATTTTTTTGGAGTTTTCTTGTTTTCGGAGATCGGTGACTAACGTTTCGGTGATCAACATTGACTACGACAGATAAATACTAATTTCAAATCAATGGATTATCCAACTCCGTGGTTTTCTGGATGTTAAAATTTAATTTTATTTCTACTTTTGTAACAGTTTGTCTCTTCAAGTATATACTTCAAAACCCCAGGTTACAAAACATGAAATAATACTATCATAAGCAAAGCACAAGCGACAGATAACGCCCAAGCAATAAATAAAAGAACACTTACACAATGCAAGCAGGTAAGTAAGGAATATTACATCCCCCTTCTTTTCGGAAGAGCTTGTAAATCGTAGGTTTATACTTGACGGTGGCTGGACTTGTCGACCACTACTTGCATTAAAAGAACTTCTAAGACTGTTGTCGATTTCGGCTGCAGAAGGCAGGAAGATCAAATGGTTTTTTTGGGGCATGGCAACTGGCAGTTCTAACATGATGGCTTGGCAAAGATGCATGTTCTCTATTTGGGGTAAGTCTGGGGAGTGATGCAATGAATCACGTACTGACCAGCTGCCAGTTTTTGAGTCAGAACTCTTTTCATCTGTACCCGACTATCAAGTGCTTTCTGTTCCAGCGACATTGTCTGTTGGATTTCATCTGTACTACCTAAGATCATGGCGCATCTGCTTCTCTGAGGACTGTTACAGGTTGCCAGATTTGATCGTCGGACTGTACTCAAACTTGCATATTCCTGCATAGGTACTATTTTTGAGACAAGTGCTCAATGGTGTAGAGTACTAAGAAAATGCTCTATAGTTGTCGAAACTTCATTCTTGTTGAATCCCTGGGTAAGAGTATAGTAAGTCCTAAGAACCAGGAATTGTGTTCCTTAAAAAAAAACTGTGGGGTATTCAAAGCACATATTCAATGTTAACTAAAAATAGGACTGCAATTCTCATTGTCCCAGGGCAACTTTTAGGATTCACAGTCTTCAAAGGGTACAAATTTCCATTGATTCCAACTTCCCCTTGGTGTTTAGGCTTTCTTGCTGGATGCATTTATGTGTTTACAATTTTTTTTTTTGGAGTTTTCTTGTTTTTGGTGTTTTTAACGATTGCAACTAATAAAAAAAAATTCATCAATATTGACTACAACTGATATATATATATTAATTTCAAATCAATGGATTATCCAACTCCGTGGCTTTCCGGATGTTAAAATTCCATTTTATTTCTACTTTTGTAACAATTTGCCTCTTCAAGTATATACTTAAAAAACCCAGGTTACAAAACATGAAATAATACAATCATAAGCAAAGCACAAGCGACAGATAACGCCCAAGCAATAAATAACAGCACACTTACACAAAGCAAGCAGGTAAGTAAGGAATATTACATCTCCCTTCTTTTCAGAGAAACGTGTAAATCATAGGTTTATTCTTGACGGTGGCTTGACTTGTCGACCACTACTTGTATTAAAAGAACTTCTAAGACTGTTGTAGATTTCGGCTGCAGAAGGCAGGAAGATCACATCGTTTTCTTGGGGCATGGCAACTGGCAGTTCTAACATGATGGCTTGGCAAAGGTGTATGTTCTCTATTTGGGGTAAGTCTAGGGAGTGATGTAATTAATCACGTACTGACGAGCTGCCAGTTTTTGAGTCAGAACTCTTTTCATCTGTACACGACTATCAAGTGCTTTCTGTTCCAGCGACATTGTCTGTTGGATTTCGTCTGTACTACCTAAAATTGTGGCGCATCTGCTTCTCTGAGGACTGTTGCAGGTTGCCAGATTTGATCGTCGGACTGTACTCAAATTTGTTGGCCTGTCTGCAGTAATTGAGAATTTTGGTATGTTGATCATAGTAGCATTTCTGTTTTTCCCTTTCTTTATTCCTTGCGGACATGAATTCCTGCATAGGTACGATTTTTGAGACAAGTGCTCAATGGTGTAGAGTACTATGAATATGCTCTATAGTTGTGGAAACTTCATTCTTGTTGAATCCCTGGGTAAGAGTATAGTAAGTCCTAAGTCTAGGAATTGTGTTCCTTAAAAAAAAAACTGTGGGGTATTCAAAGCACATATTCAATGTTAACTAAAAATAGGACTGCAATTCTCAATGTCCCAGGGCAACTTTTAGGATTCACAGTCTTCAAAGGGTACAAATTTCCATTGATTCAAACTTCCCCTCAATGTTTAGGTTTCCTGGCTGGATGCATTTATGTGTTTACAATTTTTTTGGAGTTTTCTTGTTTTTTGTGTTTTTAACGATTGCAACTAATAAAAAAATATTCATCAATATTGACTACAACTGATATATAATAATTTCAAATCAATGGATTATCCAACTCTGTGGCTTTCCGGATGTTAAAATTCCATTTTATATCTACTTTTGTAACATTTTCGCTCTTCAAGTATCTACTTCAGAAACCCAGGTTACAAAACATGAAATAATACAATCATAAGCAAAGCACAAGCGACAGATAACACCCAAGCAATAAATAACAGCACACTTACACAATGCAAGCAGGTAAGTAAGGAATAATCTCCCTTCTTTTCAGAGAAGCGTGTAAATCATAGGTTTACTTTTGACGGTGGCTTGACTTGTTGACCACTACTTGTATGAAAAGAACTTCTAAGACTGTTGTCGATTTTGGCTGCAGAAGGCAGGAAGATCACATCGTTTTCTTGGGGCATGGCAACTGGCAGTTCTAACATGATGGCTTGGCAAAGGTGCATTTTCTCTATTTGGGGTAAGTCTGGGGAGTGATGCAATGAATCACGTACTGTCGAGTTGCCAGTTTTTGAGGCAGAAGTCTTTTCATCTGTACATGACTATCAATTGCTTTCTGTTCCAGCGACATTGTCTGTTGGATTTCGTCTGTACTACCTAAAATCGTGGTGCATCTGCTTCTCTGAGGACTGTTGCAGGTTGCCAGATTTGGTCGTCGGACTGTACTCAAACTTGTTGGCCTGTCTGCAGTGATTGAGAATTTTGGTGCGTTGATCATAGTAGCCTTTCTGTTTTTCCCTTTCTTTATTCCTTTCGGACATGAATTCCTGCATAGGTACGATTTTTGAGACAAGTGCTCAATGGTGTAGAGTACTAAGAAAATGCTCTATAGTTGTGGAAACTTCATTCTTGTTGAATCCCTGGGTAAGAGTATAGTAAGTCCTAAGTCCAGGAATTGTGTTCCTTAAAAAAAAACTGTGGGGTATTCAAAGCACAAATTCTCATTATCCCAGGGCAACTTTTAGGATTCACAGTCTTCAAAGGGTACAAATTTCCACTGATTCAAACTTCCCCTTGGTGTTTAGGTTTCCTGGCGGGATACATTTATGTGTTTACAATTTTTTTTGGAGTTTTCTTGTTTTTGGTGTTTTTAACGATTGCAACTAATAAAAAAATATTCATCAATATTGACTACAACTGATATATAATAATTTCAAATCAATGGATTATCCAACTCCGTGGCTTTCCGGATGTTAAAATTCCATTTTATATCTACTTTTGTAACAATTTGCCTCTTCAACTATATACTTCAAAAACCCAGGTTACAAAACCTGAATAATACAATCATAAGCAAAGCACAAGCAATACATATTGACAAACATAAGCAAAAACACAAGCAGTACATAACAGCACACTTACAAAATGCAAGCAGGCAAGTAAGGAATATTACATCTCCCTTCTTTTCAGAGAAGCGTGTAAATCATAGGTTTATTCTTGACGGTGGCTTTAATTGTCGACCACTACTTGTGGTAAAAGAACTTCTAAGACTATTGTCGACTTCGACCGCGGAAGGCAGGAAGATCACATTGTTTTCCTGGGTAATGGCAGCTGGCAGCTCTGACATGCTGGCTTGGCAAAGGTGCACATCCTCTATTTGGGGTAAGTCTGGGGAGTGATGCCATGAATCATGTACTGACGAGCTGCCGGTGTTTGAATCAGAACTCTTTTCATTTGTACACGACTATTAAGTCCTTTCTATTCCGGTGATATTGTCTGTTGGATTTCGTCTGTACTACATACGATCGCGGCACATCTGCTTCTCTGCAGTGTGCCAGGTTTGTTGGAGTGTACCAGGTTTGATCGTTGGGCTGTACTCGAACTGGTTGGCCTGTCTGCAGTGATTAAGAATTTTGGTATGTTGATCATAGTAGCGTTTCTGTCTTTCCCTTTCTTTATTCCTTGTGGATATGAATTCCTGCATAGGTACGATTTTTGAGACAAGTGCTCAATGGTGCAGAGTACTAAGGATCTCAAACTTTTACTCATTAGCATCTGGGCTGGGGAAGCTAGGCCGTCGACTGGTGTGTTGTGGTACTCATGGAGGGCAGGCTCAAGGTCAATATTCAATTTCTTTGTTTTCATGATCCTTAGCAACTTCATGATCATGGCATTAGCAATGCCAACTGTTTTCTTAGCAAGCCCATTGGACAAGGGGTGGTTTGGGCTAGATGTATTGTGTCCTATTCCCGACTGTCTCATGAAATCCTTAAATATTTATGATGTGAATTGTGGCCTGTTATCAGATGTAATAATCAAGGGCATTCCGAATCTAGAAAAGTGAGATTTTAGCTTCTGGATTATAAGCCTAGTGTAAACATTTGCTCCCAGGTCATCAGCTTCAAAAAATAGACTATAATTTGATAATTTGGAAGATGGTTGGAATAATTTTAGAAAAATAATTTGGGAAGTTGCTGAAGGTGTATTAAGGAAGAAAGCTAGAACTGCAGCTAAGGATGTTAGCGAAAAAGCTTCATGTTTAATAGAAAGGAGAAAGGACTTGTACAAGAATTATCTGAGTGATAGATCGTATAAAAACAAAAGGAATGTAAAGAAAGTGGAGAAACATTAAAATATGAACAAAGGAGCTGTGAAGTAGAGACCATGGATAAAATTGCCGAGGATCTGGAAGATGCAGCTAGACGGCATAATAGTAAAATATTGTACTGGCATGTTAACGAATTGAGAGGGAGTAGTCAATTCGGACTTGGCCCAGTTAAAGATAGGAATGGGGCTGCAGTTAGGGATTTTTTTTACAAAGAGAAGTATTTAACGGTTTTGAGAAAACCTTAATTAAGAGACTTTATAAGAAAGGTAATTACCTAGGTATTAGTCTTGTTTCTATAGCTAGCAAATTACTTAGCAATATGATACTTTTTAGACTGAGAGATGCCGTAGACAAAGTTTTAAGAGAAGAACAATGCGGTTTTAGAAAAGGTAGTGGATGTGTCGACAAAATTTTCATTTTTATGCTAATAATTGAGAAGTGCCTGCGTTTTCAAACACCTTTGGTCCTCAGTTTTATAGATTATGAGCAAACGTTCGATTCTGTTGATAGAAGGGCTTTAGTAAAGGTTTTATCCTTGTATGATATATATAAATGAGGTTAACAGCTGGTTTTGTATTAAATCAGAAGTTAAGCAGGGTTGTGTTCTATCCCCTTTTATATGTATTATTTTGATGGACTTTGATATAAGGATCACAGGAAAGGCAATGAGAGACCACGAAATCAAATGGGGAGGAAAAAGTCTCCTGAACTTAGATTCTGCTGATGATTTAAGCATCCTAGATGAAAGTGTGAGCAAAATGAATGAAGTATTAGAGGTTTTGCGAGTTAAGGGTGCTAGAATTGGTCTGAAAAAAATATCAAGAAGAGTAAGTCACTAAGGCTAGGAATAAGTGAAGATGAAAGGGTGACGTTCGGTAATGAAAAGATTGATCAGGTGGGCAGCTTCACTTACCTTGGTAGTAATATTAGTGAAGATGGTGGGAGCAATGAAGATGTTAAAAGTAGAATAGCCAAGGCTCAGGGTGTTTTTTCACAGTTAAAAAAAGTTTGGAAGAATAGGAAGATAAGTCTGCAACCAAGATTAGAATATTAGAAGCTAAAGTGATCAAATATGGCTCTGAAGTATGGACGCTCCGAAAAACGGATGAAGATTTGCTAGATGTTTTCCAGAGAAATTACATAAAGATTGTTCTGGGTAACCAGCTGACTGACCGTATTTCAAACAATAGGCTATACGGAAAACGCGGTTCAATACCGCTCTCTAGGGATATAATGAAAGAAAGGTTGAGGTGGCTAGGGCACGTTGGGCGGATGAAGAATGACAGATTGACGAAGATTGTTCTTTTCGGCCAACCGTCTAGGGCTAAACGGAAAGCAGGTCTTCCCCGTCTGGGGTGGGAGGACGTCATAAAGAAATATTTAAAGGAAATGGAAACTTTGTTGGCTAGTGTAAAAAGGGAGGCTTTGAATAGATTGGGGTGGAGGAGGAGCGTGCGTAGCTCTGTTGGCCTCAGGCGGCTTGGTGGTGCGGTGAGTTGTTAGTGGTAGTTTGAGTAATAGTCCACTATGATCATTTAGTATCTTCCGGATACGTAAAACAGATCAATGCCAACATGCTCCCATGGGTAGATGGGAATATTGTGATGAAGCTAGGGTTATCTTGCATTTGCTGTAGGTTAAGTGCAGCATGCCTCACACTTCTTGACGAAATCGTCTATTGCCCGACTCATTTTCTTCCAGAAAATGACTGATCTGGCTCTATTTTTTGTCTTTTTGATACCCTGATGTGAAGCATGAAATTTGTATGCTGTATGGGATGACAAGACGATCATATTTCATAATGATGTCATCAACAACACTGAGATAACTTTTTACTAATCAGAATTCAGCTACGGAGGACGGAACTATTGATCTGTTTTTTGGCCAACCTTCTTCTACCATTTTCCGCAGAACCCTTAGCTGTGAATCTTTCAGCGTTTCTTGTTTCAACTCAGATAGGTTTTCCTTGACTTATTGGTTGTAGTTTTATAACAGGGTGTACACAGTATTCAAATTCTTTGTGAAGCAATGGTTCATCAGTTTCTAAGTGGAGCCGGGAGGGAGTATCTGGGATTGGTATTTCATTACCTGGTCGATATGTCATACTGAAATCGTAGGGTTGTAGATGTAACAACACTCTTTGAAGTCTTGGCAACGACTTATTGATTGAGCAATTGGGGATTGTTTCCAGGGGTTTATGGTTACTAATAATTTGGAAGTGATGGCTGCAGAGATACTGATGAAAATGGCGACATCCAAAAACAATGGCATACAGCTCCTTTTCGGCTTGTGAGTATCTCTGCTCTGTTTCATTCAGTGATTTTGATACGAATATAGCAATTTTATTCTCTTGAAGCAGAACAGCACCAAGTCCTGATTTGGAGGCATCAGCTTGGATCCCTATCTGAATTTTTGTGGGATCAAAAAGCGAAATCGATGTAATGATCGACATTTTACTTTTCTTAAGTGTGGCTCCGTGTTGATATGTCAGTTCGGTTGCTTTTGCTTAGCTAAGGCCCTAAGAGATTCGTTTAGGCTTGACAAATTTGGGATATTGCGTGAAAGATAGTTTATCATTCCAAGGGCTGTTTGTAGTCCTTCCTGGGATTTGGGTGATGGCATTTCCTATATTGCTCGGATTTTCTCAGGATCTGGGTGGATTTTGCTTTCGGAAATGATGTGCTCGAAGTAAGGTATCGAAG
The DNA here is from genome assembly GCA_029168905.1 of Artemia sp. Kazakhstan ARC1039. NCBI lineage: Eukaryota > Metazoa > Arthropoda > Branchiopoda > Anostraca > Artemiidae > Artemia > Artemia sp. Kazakhstan ARC1039. The sequence goes on along the minus strand of JAQQPU010002516.1, from coordinate 11,099 downwards.
TTGATTTGAAGATACAATTGACTTTATTAAGCTTGACTCTTTTTTCTCTAGCTCTTAAAAAGGTTCTTTTTAAGATTTCTGTCATGGTCCTCTTCAGGTACTCCAGAGATGATCAAGTCATCTGAAATTACTGAGAATCTCTTGAGGTTGCTGAATGCCTCTTCCATGTGGTGTTGGAACTCATTTTGTGCAGACTTGAGTCAAAAGGTCATATCGGCCATGTAGAGCTGAGAATATAATTAATTCCGAAGATCCATCATCAAGAAATAAGTTCTAGTATCCTGTCCGGGCACCTAGCTTGGAGAAATATTAACACCTAAATGCTTTTCCACAGCTTCCACACACGTTGGCATGGGATGATAGGGTCTCTGTATGGCTTTGTTGAACTCCCGAATATCTGTACAGACTCTCAAGGTCAACAACCACAATTGAGCTCACCAAAATCTGTTGGATGGGTCACCTTCTCGATGACTCCTAGTTTCTCCATACGATCTAGTTCATTCTGAATTTAAACAAAAAACACCGTGTTGTAGGCTGAATGGATGGCTGTGCACCTTTCTTGAGGATTATATTACATTCACCTTCCAGTTTCCCAACTCCCTCAAATAGGTCTGAAAATTCGGTGAGTATCTTATCAGTGCTGGGTTTTCCAGGCTGAAGACTAAGCATCGGCTTTATCAGGTTCAGTTGACAACTTGCAATGAAGCCTAGGATAAAAGTAGGGACTGACTGCAGTACAAAAACTCTGTGAATTTGCTATTATTTCCTTGGTAGGTACAATTGATCTTACATACCCCCATGACGGGAATAGTCTGACCACAAAAGCTTGTTAAAATGTGGTTTTTAGGGTGGATTGCAGGTTTTGGATTTAGTCTTTCAACTGTCTGTCTTGTAATGATGCTAGCTTGTGCCCGTTTGATAATCTTTGATTTCACACTGAACTGGTTGGCAATTTTTCGTTTAGCCTATGGCTGCTCAATAGCTTTATCTATCATTAGTCGACGGATGAATAGCTCGTCATTTTGTTGAGCTACAGAACTGATGATGTTAACCACTGTATATAGATAATATAACAGTAATATCACGACTGATGATTTTGGGCACTTCACTCTAGGTGCGTACAAACAGATCCTCCCATATACTCTGACATTAGCGGGTCAGTATGTATTTGCCAGTCACTGAAAAATGGTGCGAATTTGTATTATTCCTATTTGCAAAAGCAGAAAGAAACTTGGTGAGGCGGATTTTTTTTTGCGAACACGTGCATGTTACGAAGTAAAATTAAAGAATCAGGAAATCGAGAGACATGCCTATCAAGGAAAATAAACTAGCAAGTAATTATTTTAGTTTTAGTACTTAAAATATTTGATTATCTCTGTTTGGAACAAAGGGCAAAATGGCTAAAACTTGTGTTTGATTATCTCCTTAATGAGCTCCTCAGTACTAGAGACAATAAAAATCGAACCAATATCGATAAATGTATGGGAAAAAAGTGACTACATTTAATTTAGCTGCCAAACTGCATTCATACTCACCACGTAATTTTCCTTTGAGAAAAAATTGATACAACTTTGGAACTGAAATATCAATATGAAGCGTCAAATTTCATAATCAAATGTCTTCACGTTATGGCATTGTTCAAATAAAACTTATTTTTAACTTGATTATTGTTGTAAATTCATTCTTTGGTTTTATTTCCATTGTCGAACCAATGTTATATTTACCTTTTGTATTATTACAGCCCACTGTATATACATTTATTTAAATTTATATGCAGTGTTACAGCCATATCAATTATTTTCCTTTCCTTTTTTATTTTTTAGCAATAATTTCTGGTCGTTTTGAGTTGAGATATTGTAAGCTTCTATTTCTACTGATTTTAAGTTTAAAATGGCCTTTGTGACTTGTCTGACCCGTGAAAAAATCGACTAAAAACCTGACTTTTCTACCCATGAAAACATCAAATGTCACTAATGTTTATAGTTGTTTAAATGTTCTCCGGAGCACTTGCATATCGGTCCGGGTTTCTATGATGGTTGAGATAGGGAAAGATCATGCTGTCTATTATTTATACACAGTGATAATAACAGTATTTTTGCTACCGTAACATACACGCGCAAATTAGTTGGGTTTTCCGCAGTTATTGCAGATCTTCCCTTTTGCAGGGCACTGGTGATTCTGGGAATGCTCTCTCCAATAGAAGTAACGTTCATGGTCTTTAATTCGGTCACGATTAGGTTTCCACAGTCTATTTAGATTCTTTTTAATGATATCAACTTCTTGTTTTCCATGACTCGGCGATTCTGTTGGCATAGTCTTTAGTTGCATTTGGGTATTTGTGGAAGTTCTTGCTACTTTGATGGCATCGGAGAGGGACAATTTGGACCCCACTGCAGTAGTCTTTCATGAATTTTGTGGGATGATGTTCCAAAGAAAAGGGGATCACAGACCATTCCATCAACAATCGTAGCTCCATACGAGCAGTCACGCACTAAAATTTTCAATTCAGTTGCATACTGTTCTATAGTTTAACCTTTCCTTTTGGCACGTTTATGGAATGTGTTTGTGGGATTTTGCAAAGTATACACTAATTTTGTCTTTTTATCCGCTGCTAGCGTCGAAGTACTGAACACATCACGTCCTTTTTCTACAAACCAAATTAGCATATATGAACACTTTTTTTTCTCATTTTTTCCACTCAATGGTCCATCAAACATTAGATTAGAATGACTTTTAAATCTGATCCACGCCTCTTTTAGATTGTCTGATTCCTAATTCAGCTCAGGATATGGGACAGCGGTATCCATCTTCTACTATGACACCATGTAACAATTTGTCTCTTCAAGTATATACCTCAAAAAGCCGGGTTACACAACCTGAACTTATACAATCATAAGCAAAGCACAAGCAATACATAGTGGCAAACATGAGCAAAAGCCCAAGCAATATATAACAGGACACCTACACAATGCAAGCAGGCAAGTAAGGAATATTACACTCTTACTAAAACATCCGCTTCCTAGCTTTTAAGCTAGCTGTGTAGCGATAAAAATTTATGGGACCAGGGCTTAATTGTGGTCATAAAGATTGACCGCGTCAAATGTAATCTTAGGCTTTTAAGCTATGAGCTTACACCTTATAAGTTCTCCGATAGAGCCACTTATAGCGCTAAGGACTGCGCCATACGTAATATTATGATTTAAGGCGGTGTACCGATCGCGCCCCTCGCAGAAAACGAGAAAATAAAATATGTAATTATATAAATGTAACCTCCTTTCCTTGGGTTACCTCAAAATCAATTACCTGTTATAGTATGTAGAAATCAGATCCCTGGAAGCGCTACCTTGGAGGCATACGAACTAATTACCTGTCGTGTGACTAGATACAGACATATAAAATAAAATAAACACAAATAGAAAAGCAATGGTTTTATTGAGACTTACATATTTAGGTGTACAGCAGTGGTTCACTTCAAATGACAACAACGGTGACTGAGATAACAATAATGACTGAACTGCAATGCTTGAACGCCGAAATAATACTGATTCTTAATAATCTTCCAAAAAGCACTTTTACCCCACTATCAAACGTATTTTTTTTGTCCTGCGCTCTAAGAACTGGCTTACAATTGGCCTACGTGGCCCAAGGATGCGAACCCTTCGTCCAATAAATTGTTTTAAACATTTCTGATGATTCAGACGTTCACACGGCTCTTATAATTTAAACTTCCTGAGAAACATTGTGTGTAGCATCTTTTTTATTGCCCACTATCTTAGCGAAATCCAAAGCTGGATAGCGCCGTTCTTTGTCTGAGGCTAAAATGCAATTTTTCTCTTTGCTGATTAAGGACTTTTCTTTTTTTGAAACTAGATTTAAACTTAATTAGAGGAAGTCGGAATTATCTTTAGAAAGAAGGAACTTTATTTTTTTGTATTTTAAATATATTATATTTTACTCACGGTACATATTACCCTTCCCATTATTTAATGACGTCCCTTCATTAGGACTTGCTTGCCTTTGGGCTTTTGAAATGTTCGGAATTTATTAACTATTTATTCTACATAATTTTGATTGACATTGTATTATTTCATATATTTATTTTGGCTTAATCAGGAGTGCTAAAAAAATTTTTCTATTACTTTTCTTATTTTATTCTACATCCCTATCTAAAATTACATCTACCGGACTAAGATTATTCATGGTTCTAGCCTAGCTATTATACTAAAGATTTTTTTCTACATCTAACACTGATTACTTTTACATTTCCAACAAGGTTGGGTCTATTCTGCCTTTACATAAGATTTTTTTTTAGAATTCACCTTTTACAAGTTTTTTTTTATTTTGCTGTCTATAGGGCACACTTCTTTCTATCTACGCTACATTAAATGAATATCACGACAACGCTACACATAGCTCTATCTGAACATCTAAGACTACATATAAGAACGATTTAAAACACACAATATTGGGTTTACCATGTTCACTGGTAACATTAGAACACTTTCCCTGGGGATGTTTGCTACGCAACGTTAATGATAGGATATTGGGATTTTCTGAGTTATCAAAGTTATTAAGAAGTAGCATCTGTAAATTCACACCTATTTCATCACCTTCGAGTCTCTTTAGCGTACTCAATCCTCCTGTTGTAAATTATGGTCCTTCACTCCTTTCGTCTTGGCAAAATTTTTAAAGCACTTACAATATAGTTTCTTCATGGAACAGTTCGAGCATAGTTGTGTTCACACGACGAGCTTTGTCTAATTGTCAACTCAGAAATGATGCTTCCAACTACAGGTGAGGGAATGTGCTATCAGAGTTCATTCTCACTTGCTTTTTGATAGTTCATAGGGTGCCTTATCATTAAGGGGTCGAACACTGGGAGTGCGTTTATTTTCTTCTCAGCATATCATTTTTGGGATATTTTAAGGCACATAGACAATGTATTTCTCGTATAAAATTGTTTACTCGTGCACTTAGGGATCACAGTTCTCTTATAAAATTGTTAGTTCATGGCTTGCGTCTATTAACCTTTGCGGTGATTCCTAGGTTAATCAAAGGGTAATTGAAGTTTGGATTTGGAACAGGTCGACATCAAACTATAGTGACTCCTTCAACATATTGTCTTTAACTTGTGGGAGGGGTATATTGTCACTGAGGGGTTAGTCACTGGGGTTTATTTTGGTTTCTGTAATTCACTGGTTGGTTTCCAGGTCCATTTTTCAGAAATTATCTCTTAATATTATGGGATAACAGAGATATGAATTTTCCACACAGAGGGGATAGGATGGATTCCGAGAGATGGTCGAAAGGGATTCGACGCGTGAATCTGCGTCATATAAATAATTTTTGGGATCATCAAATATCATAACTATACAGTCAAATGGTTCATGTGTCCATAAGGATTATCATGGGTTATATTTAGGTACTCATATCTTGTACTGGTCGATGGGGTTCTCAGGATTTATGTGATTATATAGTTCGATAATGCACTGGATACTGAGATTCAAATATGATGTTACCTGATACGTAATATGGTTCATGGTCGAGGAAACAACGATCAAAAGGTAACTGTAATAATCGTAGACGTAGCTGGAATGAAAATTGGCTGGAATCTATGGTGAGTATTCTTCGTTGGTTGAGGTATGATGAAAATAGATGCTTATAGGTTGTATCTGCACTGGACAACTCATTGTAATGATCGATATCCAATATGTCAATCCACTTCCTGTAATAAAAATAACGAGGCAGAATCACATGTTCTTTAAAATCAAGAAGTCATAATACATAATAAACAGTGCGAATAGGTGCATTTTGGGTTGAATGTAACCCCACAAGACAACCTTAAATAGATACACTAACACTACTACATGAATATTGGCTTTAATAAAACGACATTATTATCATGTTTGTTCTTATATACATATAATTTCCATTGGGAAATCTAAAACAGAGATGTCTTCAAATTTGTTTTGAGAAAGGAAACAACGATAAAAGGCTTATTTAATTCTTCAATACTTATTTAATTCTCCCTTATATTTAAAACAATCCTTTAAACATAAGTTACTCTACATTATTAAGTTTGAGGTCTAATTTTACAACGTATTTCATGCCTGCATTGTTCACGCACGTCCATCCTGTTTAAGAAACGCATTTTGCAGCGTCATAACCACACGGTTTTACGTAAACGACATTTACAATGAGGGAACAAGAAACGAGTGGAGACCTCTATACCTACTCGTTTTCTAATGTCTTCCCTTTTTCTTGGCTTAGACGTTCTCATGGGGTTCCGGTTTAACTTCTATATTTCGGCCGTTTCCCCGTGTTCTTCTCTTGGTTTTTGCCTTCTTGGTCTCATCATTTTTCCGTAATTAAAAGTCAATAAGGTTCTTATGGTCAGGGATGTCGCGAATACGAAACATACGGTCAGTAGTATGTTCCACCAGAAATTGGTTGAGAATAATCCGTATCTATCATCCACGTACGTTAATCTTTGGTCTTCATTTGTAAATAGGGGAATCTGGGAGTCTAATGCTTCTCTTATTTTTGTGAGCTTTAATGTCCCTTTATTTTTTTTCTATTTTGGACCATATTGAGGTTTTCATTTCCTCATTTTCTATATTGGGAATAGTGTACGACAGGTTAATTGCCTTGAAATTGATTATTTTGGGACTTATTACCTTTTTACTCGTGGTAATTAACGGCGTTCAAACAGTTGACTCTTTAGTTACAAGTCGACCTCCTTGTTTTATGGTTATCGTACCCACATCTTGTAACAGTAATTCTGTTAGTAACTTGGGTCTATTCTTTCTGTATTATTGTAACAAGACATAGTTCCAACAGTTTCTCTTGGAACTGAAAATAACCAAAGATCATTTCTAAGGTGTATGAATATTTCTCGCTTAGTACTTCCTATCACAGCTTCTTTCAGTTAGACTGGATGCATCGTACTGGAATGGTACGGGTAGACTTTTTATATTAAAGGAAATTATTCGAATTAATCATATGCAGTGTTACTTTTTAATTAGAATTTGTTTTCGGGAACTGATATATGTTGAACAAAATTTCTCTACAGAATTTTTGTAATTGTATAATTTTTACTCGTAAATTAAAAGTTTTTTAAATTATTATCCTTTATGACGCCTATCCATTAAAATCTTTTAATCCTATACCGATTAAGTGTAATTCCATCTATCGGGTTTTTTAACCGTTCTACACGATTGTGTCGTTACTTTCTCCTCGACTTCTTGCGGTTTTTTCTTTTTCGGTTTTTCTAGCGAAATAAGATCAAACTTTTTGTATTGTTTTTTTTCAAAAATTCTTGCCCTTTTAATTTTGTTTCTTTCGCGTGTGCAGCTGCTGAAGTCGGTTTTGATTTCCCTGTTTCTTTAACTACTATATGGTCTGATTCGCCGTCAGACTCTTCGGAACTGGTTTCCGATGTATTATAAGTTTTAGAAGTTGCACCTCGCATTTTTGAGGTATCACCTCCCCTTCCTTCGTAAATTTCTACTCCTGTGGAAGTAGAAGGTTTATTCTCTAAGTCCTCGCTTTGAGTTTTCAATTCGGGAGATATGAAAGATTCTTGAGAGCTTTGAGAGGAATCAAGAGTTTTTGCGGGGTTCCTCCACTGTTTAAATGCCATGTCTTCAGGAGGGTGGGACATTCTTTGCACTAGTGTTTCCTTCCATGAAGTCCATTGTTTAGGCTTGACCTTGGACACAGTTATATCATGATATTGCCCTTGCCGGTCATCCCCGGGAGTTTTATTCTTAGGCAATGTACTTTGACTCGTTTTTATTGGGAAATTTATTAAATTCATAGCTTCTCGCAGGTTTGTTTTAGTTGAATCTTTGGGAGGAGTTTTCTTTACAGTAATACCCGGAGTTTCTACCGCTCTGTTCAATTCCTCCTGTAATGACAGGGGCCTTTCTATTGGTGTTGCAGGGGAAACCTTATCATCAGGAAATCTTTTGGGGGGACAAGGGGTTGAAATTCTATCGGGGAAAAATTGGGTTTTTGGAGATATTGTATAATCTAATTCTCCCGCGCTCTCTGATGATGTACTTTTTGGATATTTTGGCGTTTTTACTCTCTCTTGTATTAGCGATTTTCTCTTGGGAATAATTAGATTTTTCATAGCTAAAAATTCTTCAAAGTTTTCCTCATCACTCTCATCCTCAAAATAGTCTTGCTTGAAATTAAAGGGTTTTAGCTCTGCCAATATTGATTTAGGGGGCTCATTTTCGGCATCTGACGAATTAGTAGAGGAGGGACGTGATACCCATCTTTCCAGAAATTTTGCTCTTTTTATTCGGCAAACACGTGCTTTGTATGTTCTTCCACTATCGGGGTTCTCCATTTTAAAAGTATAATCGCTATCGTACTTTTTGACTATTCTGTACGGTACAGAATATTTGTTGGAAAGTTTTTTGCCTTCCGTTTTTGCCTCGTTCTTTAGGTAGACGCAGTCTCCTATTTTGAAATCTATGCTCCCTTTGAATTTGGGTTGGTTTCTTAGTACTTAGTTTATTTTACATTTTCTAACTCTTGCCTAACTATTTTATAAGTTTTCCTCATCCTATTTATGAATTCTTGTTTGTAATCCTCCGAGTTTTTGTAATATTGCCGGGATTCAATAGTCTCGTCATAGGTGATTCTAAAATTACGACCAAAAAGTAAATAAAATGGATTATCTTTAGTTGTTTCTGAATAAGCAGTATTGATCACGTTAGTTAAATAAGGTAAGAATTGATCCCAATCGTTCCTGTTGTCTTTTATATAAATACTTAATACGTTCGAAAATATTTTATGCCTATTTTCTATTTTACCATTAGCTTGTGGGTGATATGGGGATGTCACCATTTTCTGTATGTTAAGAAAACTCTAAGTCTTTAAGTCTGTTGTTACTTTTGAAACAAAATTGCTTCCGTTGTCGCTTAAAACCTTATTTTGAATGCCAAATTTTAAAAATAATTTCGCTAACGCTTTACTTGTGGCGTAAGCGCCATGACTTTTTAATGCTTTTGCAAAGGTAAATCCAGAAAAATGGTCTATAACTGAAAGAATACAAGTATGGCCTCTGTTGGAAACAGGCAAGCCTCCGCTGGTTCCATATAAGTCAAATCAGACAATATCGAAGGGGAATCTCGCTACCGGGACCCTTCCCATTGGAGGATTAGGATAAGCTTGGCGGTTTTTTCTTAAGTTACACGCTTCGCATGTGCTTACAAATTCTTTAAGTTTTGTTATTTCCGACGGCACGTAAAAATATTGTTTTAATTTATGGAAAGTTTTTGTCACTCCTAAGTGTCCGCCTATATCTGAATGAAAATATTTGAAGGCAGGTATTATTAAGTTTTGTGGTAATACAGGTATTATTGAGGTTTGGTTTCTATTTGTCTCAGCAGTCACGATTCTACATAGTATTTCTTCATCGTGATTATAGCAAAAATTGTCTATCTCTTTTCTAAGAGTTTTGAATTTATCCGGTAACGCATCGTCATTCACAAAATAATTAATAAGTGCTACACAGTTTTCGTCCTTTTTTTGCTTTCTTTTTATATTTTCTAAAGACAGGGGACAATAGTTAACCTTATTTTCTTTTACTGTGTCCTTGACTTTGTTTTTCTTACATTCATGTTTGCTCTTAGCATTGATAGCGTTAACTTTATTGTCCTCAGCTTCCGACGGAATATTTTCTGGGTATCTACTCAAAAAGTCACAAGCTGCATTTTGTTTACCTTTTAAATATTCAAATTCGGAATCTAGATCTTGGATTTTCATAATCCATCTAGCTAGAATTCCCGTGGGGTTTTTAAATGTGCGCAGATACTGCAAGCTTTTATGGTCTGATCGTAGTATAAATTTTCTACCAATTAAATAGTGTCTAAATTTGTCCAAGTGGTGGATTATAGATAATAATTCCAAGTTTGTGGCGGAATAACTACTTTCGCCTTTTGATAAAGTTCTACTCGAATAGCATATAACTTTTTCTATTTTTTTTGTTTATGTGTTTCCTCTAGAGGATTAGGTTTTTCTATCGGGATTATTTGCGAAAGAATAGCGCCAATGCCCTTTGATCCAGCATCGGTTGTGACCACAAATTGTCCTTTTTCGAAATCAGGAAGTGATAGAATTGGTTCAGAAGTGAGTGCCTTTTTGAGACGGTCTAGGGAAGTTTGAGCTTTTTGGGACCAGGTAACATTTTGGGAGTTCCCTTTAGTTAATTCCGTGAGGGGTTTCGCAATTTGGGCGTAATTGCGCACGAATTTTCTAAAGTAGCCAGTAAGACCTAAAACTCCTCTTAATTCTTTCATAGTTCTAAGGGGTTTGAGATTTTCAACACATTTTATTTTGTCAGGGTCTGGGGATATCTCTCCTTTTGTCACTACTACTCCTAAAAATTTAATTTTAGATTGAAATAAATTTAGTTTTTCAGGCCGGCATTTTAAATTACCCTGTCTGAATTTTTCGAACACCTTAGCTAATGTTGCTAAGTGTTGTTCAGTGTTTTCTCCCACGCATATGACATCATCAACAAAATGAATGATATTCTTTAATCCTCTTCATAGATGTAATAAGGGTCTACAAAGCGCGCTTGAACTTGTTTTAAGTCCAAAAGGTACTCTTAAGTATTCATATGAACCACATTCAGCCGTTGAAAACGCAGTTTTATAAACATCTTTTTTGGCTATTTTCATTTGGTGGTAGCCTTGGGTAAGGCCCAAAGAAGTAAAGATTTTATTTTTGCTTGAAATAGAGTCAAGAATTTCATCTATTCTTGGTAAAGGAAATTTATCGCTAACTACTTGTTTGTTCAGGGCTCTCTAATCTACTACAAGTCTAAGATCACCATTCTTTTTTGGTACCAAGATCACTAGTGCACTATACGGCCTTATACTTGGGCGTATAATTTCATTTTTTCTAATTCATAGATTTTATTTTTTCCCCATTCTTTGTGCTTATGCGGCACAGGATATGGCTGTTTCGCGACAGGACCACCAGTCGTTAAAATTGAATGTTCATAATATGGTATCAGTCCGATGTCATCTTCTGATGCGGAAAATACATCTTTAAAATTCCATAATAATTCGCATAAT
>JAQQPU010002515.1:56389-67092 GCA_029168905.1 Artemia sp. Kazakhstan ARC1039 | reverse complement strand
TTGGAACTTTTGAAAAGCTGGATGAATATCGTCCTAGTTTTAGAGGCCACGTGGTGCCACATTTGTCTCTAAACATAAAGTTATACAGTCTGTACAAACTGGAGGGACGGTTATACACAGTTGCATTACTGCACCCAAATAATGGGAAAGGTGAGAAACTCAGTGGATCTTCTTTATTTGAGGAAGGGGCTTCGGAAATCCTCAAGGGTGTATTTCTTAGAGCCAAATCCTTGTGTGTGGTCCTTCCTATCAATATGGAGAGAAGCGAAATTGTCGTCTAACGTCAAAACATTGCGGTCATGGGACTGCAGAAAAAGTACACCGAATACTTGTGAGGCAGTATAAGCCTTAGTCATTATTTTGCCAATTGGCACCACTGATGGCTTGTGCCACTCTCTGACTGTAAATTAGAAATTAGCGACTAAAATCATTATTAGGTTGAAAAAAATGGCAAAAAGTGCCATTATTATGTTGAGAATGAAAAGAATGGATTAGAACAATGATATACAGTAGCTAGAAAATGGTCAAAGGCAAATTACCTATGTAGTACCTCTGACCAGTTCAATTACACTTTTGTGAGGATTTGACTTGTCTATCTACTCAGCTGGAGAATATATTTGAACTATGCATGTGATTAGGCTGTAGACGGGAATTTTACTCGCCCAGTATTGTAAAGTATTTGTATTGTGAAGTAAAAAATTATATTAATATTATACTATAAGGCTGTATTTATGTAAAATTATTTATTTTGGTAAGATGTTATTTAGTTACTATTTTTTTTTTCCTGGTCAGGCGGGTTTATTGTTTATAAGGGCTATACGAATATGATACGGAGTATTCGACAGCAGTAATATTTTTCCAGCAAATCCTCTTCTAAAAATATAAAGGTAAAACATTAAGAGGACGTTCTTTTAGGTTTTTTTTTCAGTTTCAAGGTATTGCAAATGCAAAAGTTAACCTTTGTCGTAAAGATCAAGGGTGGATTGCAATGGATATGATAGTGAAAACGAATGGAAATCAAATGCAAGAATAATGTGTGAAAGTAGAGAAAAAGATTAGAACTTAAATAATCAGAAATTATTCTGTGTAATAAGGGAGATGTTACCACTTAACCTCTCACTCTCTACGCTACATTGACTTTTGTTCCTCACTGCTTCAAGACTTAATTAAGAGTAAGGTAATTAAGAGTAATTAATTAAGAGTCTTAATTAAGAGTAAGGTAATAATAGTTTCGACATTAAAAATTTCATCCTCTGTTTTGAAACTAAAGGAGTTTAGTTAAGGCACTGTAGGTGTATTTGAGCATGGCGTTATGTGTAGGTATGGCATTACATGGTGTATATATTTGTTCAACCAAAAAAGAAAGTATTTGTAAATAAGGTAATATACTTCGAGGCATATCAGGGCTAGTTGAAACTCATTTAATTAGAAAACGTTACGTTGTAGCGAAGAGGACATAAACAAGTGAGAGATAATCTAAAGCCTGTAGTAGACGAGTAAATTCAAAAACATTTTGAGGGAATTCAAAACTTACGCATGTACTATTAAATAGTGAATTTCGCCTTATGTATGGCTTTCAGTTGAACGAATAATCTCACAAAGTAATTTGGTGCTAAAAATTCCCCGTGGGCCGCCATCACCGGCGCCAAAATCTTTATGGTAGCAGGTCACGGAAAGATTTTTGGTGGTGGGCTGCCGGTTTTTGGCGCGGTGTCAGAGATTAGCTTATAGTTGATCAAATTCCCTCGTAAACTCTGATTTAGATGCCGAGTAAGGCGGATAAATGCCTATTCCTGCCTCAAGTAAGGTATCCTTTTTGGATTTTGAATTTCTGTGGTGGTTCGCGCCTTCCACCCTTTGAATTTCTAGATTCTTACAATTTGTCTGAAATGACTTAGGAAGCTATTAGATTGGGATTGAAACTTAGAGGCAATATTTACTTACCCATCCAACCAAGGCAATGGATTTATAAACCTCGGCGGAAAGGGAATGGGAGTATAGGTTAGGTAAAGCTAAAGACTTGACTTTATAAGATAAATGAAAATATAACCAACGCCACCTTTTATATTCTGACTCACCTTGTCTACCTAGTCAAAAGCACGGACATTTATAGAAGGTTGAACTATAGTAATAAGGGTGAATTTTTGTTACCAATTTGCTTCATTCTCCCAGAATATGTATTGAGTAGAGGGAGGGGGATTTTTCAGTACTTTTGTTCCTATCACTAACTATTACTATTGTTTATTTTTTCGTATAGAAGTAAGTTGATTAAAGTTCCTTCCCCTTTTTTAGGTATGGCCTGATATGACAGTTGATAGGATGAGCGATAAAAGCATACGTGTTACTGGTTACGATAATGGACAGATAAAGATTTTCCTAATCACTGTAAGTATAATGCTTTTTTATTAACTAGCTAATTCGTAAATGTCAAAAAATAAAATAAAAATTACCTAAAGCCTTTAGGTGTATCCCCTTCCTTTTTTTTCTAAGTCCAACAGTTAATAGTTTACACTGATATTCTTGATATATTGGTTGTTTCTGACTTTTGTTGTAAAGAATTTGGCAGGCATAATTGAGCCCAAAATTTGTACATTGTTTCTTCTTTGTCTTCTCTTTCACGAAGGAATTTCTGTCAGGCTGCCATAGGTATGTTTTCGAATCTTGTCAATCACGTTTTAATAATACCCAACTGAACCCAAACTATTCAGCTAAACAGCGTATTCTTTTCAGATTTTCTTATTTAAATCTTCGGTGATGGAGTGTCAGAAATTAAGCGAGAAAGACTGAGAGGAGTGAGGGAGTGAGAGGGAGAGAGATTTAATCGATTGTTTCTTGAGGATGCATAGGGAGAAGCAGTTGGTTCAATTTAAGCAAATTTTATTTTTGTGATTTCAAAAACCTATCTTTGGTATTTTTGAAGACCACACTGCCTTTCCGTGACGTACAAATAACAGTTTAAATAGGGTAAATCCTTTTATTAGATAGTGGAAAACAATGACAATAAACTTTGAATACATGTGCTGCTGATGGTCACTATATATGTGATCAAATTATTCAGATTTGTTTTTGTCACTGTTTTTCACTGTCTAACAAAAGGATTTATTCCAATTCAAAATGTTAAAAACCTATCTAAAATCCTTTGAGATTGCATTTTTGTCAATGAAGTTGAAAACTTAAAATTTGTGATAATGGAGAGGATTCTTTTTCAGTCTCTAATTATCAGGAGCCTTGATGTTTCTCACTCCTGGGTATTATTCATGGGTATTAGTATTAGTATGGTATTAGTATTATTCATGGTATTCTGGTATATTCTGGTATTCTGGTATCTGGCTATATCATGGTATTCATGGTATATTCTGGGTATTAGTATTATTCATGTAGTTGGTGACGAATTTTAGAACCGTTACTCGCTTTTTTGTAAAACTTAATTAGTTTTTATGCTTTTCATTCATGATGTTGTAAAATATATTAGTTTTTACGGCAGTCTTTTCATTACAGGCAAGTCCTAAAGATGCTGATTTACTTCAATCAGCCTTGGAGTATCGTCTCGCAACAGCGAAAGCCCATTCACAGTCAAAGGAAGATAACGAGGAAGATGAAAAAGAAGATATGGGCTCAAAACGACGCAAAGGATCAGAAGAAGCGCCCGAAAAGGCTTAGCCAATTCCGAAATTGTACTTTCTTGTTCAGTTATAGCAATGCTGAAATTTTGACGTTTTTTTTATATTTTTGATCTTAATTTGATGTTGCTAAAATTTGTGGCTTAAACTAGAATATTATGTAGACCACTGGATAATTAATATATTTATGATTGAAAAAAGCTCTTAGGTACTATAACCTCTGGAGTTTTACCCTGAAAGATACTCGCCATTAATGTTTATCAATTGATATGGAATTGTGTCATCAAATCGTACTTAACAATTCGGTTCAGACTGAGTGAAAACAGGTTTTATCGTCATAGAATAATGGAGGCTTCTTTGTAGATTTTTGCCAATATTTGCTGCAGAGATCGGAATTTGATTCCGGTGATGAGATTATGCAAATATGTCTCCATAATAATTCAAACAAGAAGAAGTAGCCGACATTGCACACACGCAATTAGCGTGAGGTCGTCGCTTTTTGGCTCTTACTGACTCAGATGGAGCTACCTGATTCACAGACGATAATACTATTTTGTACCTAATTAGGATTAGTTGTAGGTGACATGAGGACCAAAGAAAAGTAGTTGAAGCAGAGAAGGACTAACACCCAATTAATGAGATATGAAATGCAGATGTGGGTAAAAGCAGGGGTGATATTGAAGATTGGGCTGGATATTGTAAGATGTTGAATTGGCATGCTAATGAAAGCAAGGGAAAATAGTCAGTCTGGAGTTCGAAACTTTTAATGAATTCTAAACTTTTCCAATTGTAATCATCATTTTAAACAACTGATTTCTAACTTTTTATCCACAATTACATTCCATTATATATATTAGACCATCTTTCCACCCTACGCAATGCAGATCTAATAATAGTTTTTAACAAAGGAACAATTGCCGAAGTAAAATTTACCTCCGTAGCTTTTTATAGCTTCGTTTCACTTCACTGCTATAACTGAAGAATAGTTTAGGGTAGTGTAACAGTAAAAGCAATAAAATGCTGAAGTATAGTGCTCCTGACATATTCTGTGCTGGCCTCAGGTGACTTGGTGCCGCGATGAGTTGTTAGTAGTAGTAGTGGTAGTAGTGATGCTGCATCAGCCTCTGTTAAAAAAAAGGTTCAACAATGTGTTTTTTGATAATGACAAAAGACAAGCCGAGGTTGACGGTTGATGGTCACAATGGTCGAAAATAATACGTCGTTTGAACAACAAGAAGAAATATTTGACCAACAGCCCGGACAATCAAATATGACAAGACATAATCCAAACAGAAGCAAAGGGCATGGAAAAATGTTTAAGCTAATGACTAAGGAAAATAAAGCACTCATAAATATGTGATCAGGATTCACCTAAAAGCGAGAATCACATTGAATTGCAAACAAAGATTTTGAGAGCGATCTGTGGCTAGAACCTAGAAAAGACATTTTTTTATGTCTATAACGTCGTGCAAAATTATACAGGATGATGAATGAATACAAACAGCTAATGCTGTGCGTAATGCATAATTATGCTGATTGTGATGATGCTGATTTTTTCCTTTTCTCTTTTCCTTACCCATCCTTTTCTCTTTGGTTATTCGATTTTATTTTAAATACTATTTTTTGTTAATTACAAAAGTACTTAGATGTAGCAATGTTCTTTAAAATAAGTCTTACTGATAAGATGACATTAAGTATCTTTAACATATACATCTTTAATATAGTATCTTTGACATATATAATATAACACAATTATCTTTTGAAAAGTTGCTTCTACGGGGTATGGTATTATATTTGACTGACTTTGCCCTCTGATTCCCCGTGGTTTGTCTTTAACTATTCCGATTAATAAAAAGTCATAGACTTTTTCCTGTTTTAATTATCTTCGAGAATTCTTTGCTAGATTTGTAGTTTGTTCTTTACTAGATTAAAAAAAAATCAAGTTTTTCAACTGAAAATAAGGAGCACACTTTAAAACTTAAAACTAACAGAAATTATTAAGTATATCAAGAGGATTGCCCCCTCCTAAACACATCGCTCTTGACGCTAAAGTTTTTAGTAATTTAAATAAAAACTTCTTATTGTTCCAATTAAACGAGCCTCTTGTTCCAGGTTTCATTCTTAAAAAATCAGAACAAAATTCAAACTTTAGCGTAAAGAGCGAGGTGTTGAAGAGGGGGCAACCCCCTTATGTACGTAATAATTCTGTTTGTTTTAAGTTTTTATGTTGCTCCTTGAAAAAAAAATTTATATTTTATTTCTGATCGTTTTTTAAATGACGCCCGGAAATTCGGCTCCACTTCCATGGGAAAATCCCCCATCCCCACGGAAAGATCCTCTAGACAGTTCAATCCCGGTGAAAATTTACCCCGGACAATTACCCTTAACATATCCATGCGTAAAATTGAGTCGGAAAAGAGAAAGTAAGACAATTAAAAAGCATTTTGTCTAGGAATTCTGGCAAATTTATCCAGTGTCAGTTTCCCTGAAAAGTTTTCCCCGGAAACTTCCTTCCCCATGGGAAATTCTCCCTGTCGAAAATCCCCCCAGCAGAAATCCCCCCCCCCCACCCCGAAAAATGTATGCTTACTTCTCAATAACAAGTACTATATGTAAACAATGGACAATTTTTTCAACTGTGAAAAGATCTTTTCCCAGGGGCTGTGGTGGGTCTTTAACTCCAAAGGCATAGTTAGTGGGCCTTTAAACTATGCTGAATAAAATGTCTATCTCAAAATTTCTGATCGGATTATTTTGGGAAAAAAGAGGCGTGGGCAGGGGCCTAGTTGCCCTCCAATCTTTTTGGTCGTTTAAAAAGGGCACTAAAAATTTTAATTTCTGTTCTAATCAGCCCTCTTCCGATATTCTAGGACCATTGGGTCGATATGATCTCCCCTGAAAAAAAAACGTATCCATGATCTTTCTTCTGGCGAAAATACAAAATTCCACGTTTTGTAGATAGAAGCTTGAAATCTCTACAGTATGGTTTTCTGATGCTCTGATTCTTTTGGTGTGATTTTCATTGAGATTCTTTGACTTTTAGGGGTATACAAGAAAAAGCCTATGTCTTTTTCTTAGCTGGAATAGTAAAAGACGAACCACAATGAATCAGGCAGGGAAGTCAGTCAAATATGGCACTATACACCATAAATGCAACTTTCCAAAGATGCTTGTGTTATATTATCTTATCACAGTTTGACGTCATTATATACTGCCGTAATTATAACTAAAATAATAATCTAGTTTTTACTTTTTAGATTATTTATGGTTATAACCTACGGTTATGAGGTCATTCGTCATCTTGCATATGAAAATGTATTTTTTTTCAAAATTTATTGTATTTTAAATATTTTTTTTTGTAATTACAAAAGACACTAGATGCAGCAATTTCTTTTAAAATGAACCCCTTAAACAGCTTTCTATGATGTTCCAGTGCCCAGCTAGGTGCAGAGAAGAAAAAACAATAGGAAAAAAATGCTTCCTATGCAGAAAAAAATTACTTTCCTTGTTTTACAGGCTAATAGATATTCCTGTTTGTTCAAGCCATGGGACTGTAAGTTTTCTATATAGGTTTTCGACCAAGGCAATTCTAATGGTGTACTTTGTGTTCCGATCAGACACTATTTTTAGGGGGTTTCGGACCTTTTTGTTTTGCTACTAACGGCCGTGTTCACTTTTTACTAGATGCAGCTATCACTGCAGCCACGACAATGGGAAAAGTTGAGATGACTAGGACCTGTATGGTGGATTAAGGTGGACAGAATACGGAAGATCGTCCTTTTTGGCCATCCATGTAGGGTCAAAGGAAAAACAGGTAGTTCTCGAATGGGATAGGAAGAGATAATAGGGAAGGATCCAAACGAGACTGAAAGTTCTTGGGAGGAAGCTTACAGGGAAGGTTTTGATAGACGCATATGGAATATTAGATACCACTATGAGTACACAGAGGTATCATTATATGAAATAACATAAATGCATTTTTGGGAGAGCAATTGCAGTTACTGTAGCAGTAACAGCAATATATGTACAACCATTTAAATGAACAATGAAGGAAAAGCTATATTTTTCAATTAGGGCAAAAATGAACCTGTTAGAGCTGTTACCAAATGCTTTCGTAAGACTGATGGTGTTTTTGATCTGGAAAAACTTCCTCAAATTAATTTTCAAGAACAAAAAAATGCCATTGACTTCAAAGCTTTTGCTAGTTCTAGTGAAAATTTGACAAAATTCATAGATGCAGTGGTGGCTGCAATGTGGTAAAAGACGAACACGGCCAATAGTGACAAAGAAAGTAGCCGAAACCCACTAAAAATGGTGTCTCATCGAAAAGCATTTGTGCCATTGTTTGAACAATGAATTTCTTTTTGGTAGCAATTATATAAATAAACGTAACTTTGCTAAAAAAAATTGTCCAACCTTTTGCAATTTTGTGTTTCCCTCTTAGGGAAACAGAATCAAGGATGAATCTTAGCCCATTATAACCGAAAAATTTTAAACGGGTTTTGAAAAAAAATGATAAATGATGAAATCTCCATTTGAAGCTGACTATTATTTCAATTAATCTTAATGGTAAAAGTTTTTCCAAGAATTTTTTGTAAGAATTTTTGTAACAAACACAAAGTTTTTGTAAGAATTTCAAAATAACCTGAAACCTCATAAATATGGTCTCGGATCGGAATGAAAATTCCACTATTGGAATAGCTAGGAGCCGCCCCCCCCCCGAAGAAAATACCAACCGTGGTAAATTCTCCCCCCGGATGACTCCTCCCCATGGAAAATTTCCCCTCACGTAAAACTGAGCAGCCACAGAGATAGTACAAAATAAGTAACTCAAAATGTCGATCAAATGTCCGAAGGGGTAACAGAAGGACCATATATCAAAAAAAGTTTTGGATAGGGGCTGGTTTATCTCCAATCACATTCGAATTACAAAAAAAGGACTAATAATCTCAATTTCCCAACGAATGAGCCTCCGAAGTTTCTACGACCATTTTGGGGTGGCTGGGGAGGAGGAAGGGGCAGTCCTCCTTTTATACGGAATAAATTTTGCTCGTTCTTGGGTTTAATGTTACTCCCTACTTTCATAATAACAGCATAAACCAGAAATGTTGCCGTAAATCAAGAGGGAATATATCAGTTGATGAAATGGGGTAATTTCCGAGCCCTTTTCCTTACCCCGGGATTGTAATCTCTATCTTTTTTAGCTATCTTTAGAGACCATAGGAGGGTTTTTTTAGGAGACACGGGGGGCAAATCGTCGCTGTGTGTAACGGGGTAACGGTCGATTCGCAACATTTTCCTCTTTAATTCCTAGGAATTTCGAGAGAGGCTCATTCTAAGACATGCAGTCATCACTCACAAGTAGGAGACTGTTTTTAAGTTTTATAGGTGAATCATATCACTACTTGTTTATTCAAAAAATGACAGACTGGGGTTCTTAATTTTATTTGAAATTATTCCCAGGATAGATGTCCTTTACGACCACTTAGACTTTCCGGTAACCCCCCCCCCCTCCTTTGTTTAGGAGTTTTCTAGACCTACAGGGACACACATCTATTTCCAAAGACCTACAGGAACTATGTGGGCCACCTAACAAAGCGTAGTTAATCTCTCCCATCACCGTCGAGAAATCAGCACCATAGGAACTTTTGATGAGTCTAGTTTGATTTGAAAACTTGCTGAGCTAACATGGACAATCTTATTGAAGCTTTTCTTAATGACTCAGATGATATTTTTTAACAAATGTATTTTATTCAATGTGCTAATCAAGCCCCTTCACAGAAGAAAGGGCGTTATGATTCATTTGCTGCTACATCCAGCCAAATTATTTCTGGTTCATCTGTTGCTAAAACTTGCCAAATTATTATCAGCTCATCAGCTGTTACAACTAGCAAAATTATTACTGGCTCATCTGCTACTACAAATAGCCGAAATGTTACTGGCTCATATGCTGCTACATCTAGCCATATTATTATCATCTCATCTGACAACTCTGCCGAAAGACGATTTTACACCGACTTATCAACCAGTGCTTCTTTGGACACCCCTGTTACAACTAGCCAAATTATTACCAGCTCATCAATTAACGATTAATTTTTCAATACAAGTCAGTTATTTATCAGAGAAATATAAGTTTTGCCAGACTATCTTAGTGATTGTTCAGATGATTTACTCGCATTCATGCATCAATTGTCCCAAGACTTTAGTGATAATCATTGTATTGGAGAGACTTAACCTCCCCAATAGCGACAAAAATAGCGACCTCCCCATTTGCCTATGCCCCTTCCCTGAATTTCTGGGTGATTGAAGACATTTTACCGGCATTCTCGAAATCAAATGTTCCACGACTTTAGTAATAATCAGTATTTTGGAGAGACCCTACCCACTCCTAGTGAAATGCAAGATTTAGAAGACCTTTTAGAACCTTCCAATAATTGAATGAATGATTTGTAATCTATCTATCAAGGTATTGTTGTTTTAAATCAGATAGCTAGTGGAGAGAGTGATATTCCGATGCACAGAAAACATTTTTTTCTAAAAAGAAACATGTGTTTAAACGGTATTTTAAGATCATACAAGTTTGTTTCATTGTGTATGGTCAATAGTCCAGGGTAAACTGTAGAAGGCTTAAGGGGAATGTTGTTTTCTCTAAAGAGGGAAGGAGGACCAAAAAGTAGTTTTACTATTTAAGATGAAAACTTTTCATAAAAATAGGAATATCCAGGAAGGATAGTTGTATTTAAAAAAAAATGTCTGAAAAATGGTCTTAAAACAGGTCTGGGTCGGAGTGACGGTTTGGATTTGCTTTTAACGTTCGCTGATTAAAGCTATCCTACTGGTCAAAAAGGGCCCCAGATCTCAAGCTATTATCAATTTACCCTTTAAGCAAGATAATGAGGGCAGTCGTGGCAGCTGGACACCAAGTTTTGTGGAAAAATGCAAAAAGTAAGAAATAGCTTTTTAGCTTCGAACGAAGCGGGGATGGAAGGGGGAGTATTTCCTAGTGTTTTTTTTCTAATGTTTCGAGAGAAAATGGCCAATTCGAATTAAGGGAATCAAAATCTGGGAGGCAGGAAACCTTAG